>SJXQ01002860.1:0-143458 GCA_006408695.1 Aepyceros melampus
GCAATTAGAGGTGGATTCTAGGAGATGAAAGTATTAAGGAAAGAGTGATGTTACTGTTGATCTCTTTCTGGATATTCTGTTTTTTCCATGAGTATACAGACATGTCTTATATGCCACAGTCTTAATTACTATAATTTTCTATTGCCTTAATATCTGGCAGTAGAAAACTACGTCTTTGTTGCTCTTCTTCAAGATTATCTTAAGATTATTGGCTTTTTGTATTCCTATACATATATTTTAGTATCAGCTTGTCAATTTCCATTTTAAAAAGCAATGATAACTTTGAATTAGATTGTCTTGAATCTATTGATCAATTTAGGGAGATCTGACACCTTTACAATATTGAATATTTCAGTCTAAGAAACATGATATATCTTTCTAGTTATTTAGGTCTTCTCCAATTTCCCTCAATTATGGCAGTTTATACAGCAGTGTTTTGCATTATTTGTTTATTTCTAGGTACAGGTGGATTTCTATGTTACTGATTGTGTTATCTTTATAAAAGTGTATATTCTAGTTGCTTATTGGTTGTGTGTCAAATGTAATTAATTTTAAAATAATGCTTTATATCTAGCAACCTTACTTAGTAAAGTCATTTATAGATTACACATAGATTTTTTTCAGTTTATGGTTTATAAAATCATGTTGTCTGTAAATAATGACAATTTTTTAATTCACTTTCCACCTGTAGAAGATTGAATAATGACTATCCAAAGATGTCAAATCTTAATTTCTGAAACATAAATATCTTGTTTGGAATTTGCAGATATGATTAATAAAATCTTGAGCTAAGGAGATTGTTGTGAGTTAGCTGGATGGCCCTAAATGCCATTATGAGTTATGCCTATTAGAGAGAAAGAAGGAGAGATAATAGACACACAGAGAGGAAACTGATACAAATATAGGGGCAAAAACAGGGGTCATAAATCTACAAACCAAGGAACACTAGGTCAGCCACCAGAAGCTAGAAGAGACAAAGAATGGATTCTCCCCTAAGGCCCCCAGAGGAAGCACAGTGCTCTCAATTTTTAGACTTCTAGTCTCCAAATCTATAAAAAGAATAAACTTCTGTAGTTTAAGCCACCAAGTTTGTGGAAATTTGTTACATTAGTCACAGGAAATTAACACACCCCACCACCCAAATGGTATGTATATATGTATGTATTGTTTTCTTGCTCTGCCTAGGACTTCCAGGACAATGTTAATAGAAGTGTGACAGCAGATAATATACCTTTATTTCAGTAGAAAAATTATTTCCTAAAAACAGGGACCACCAGTCATTCCTTTTGCTATTGTTGACAGCAGATATTTTTGTCTTGTTTATAAATCATGTTGACTGAAAAGTTTTTGTAAGAAATTCATTAATTAGACTTGGGTAAGTTTTGTCTATTCCTGGTTTGGTAAGAATATTTTTGTGAACCAAGGTTAAATTTGATGCAATTTGCAATTATGTAATTTTTTCTATAATTATTGAGATGACATAGCTTTCTCCAATTATTCTATTTATGTGTTAAGTATACTGTGCTTTGTTTAATTTTATCATTTACAATGATAAAATATTGTAATTTCTTTGTGTAGAACTAAATGTCTATCTATTATATTTATTCTGCTTAGAGGAATTCATTTAACATTTCTTAATGCTTCATGAAGGTCATTTGTCAATAAATTTTTTTAGCTTTTGTGTGTCTGAAAAAATATCATTTTCTCTTCATTTTTATAAAGATATTTTCACTGAGTATAAAATTCTGAATTGACAGCGTTTTTCTTTCAAGGCTTTAGAGAAGCCTCGTGATTGTCTCCTGGCTTACATAGTTTTGGCTGCATGTCTGCTGTCATTCTTCACTGCTGTTTGTAGTGTTCTTTTATTTCCACCTACCTTCAGTATTTTCTCTGTAATTTTGATTTGCAGCAGTTTTATTACCATTTATCTTAATGTGTATGCCCTCTCTCTCTCTCCATCACTGTGTGTATGTGTGTGTTTTTTCATTCTGCTTGTATCTATAGTTTGTAGTTTTTTTACTAGGGGAAATTCTTAGTAATCATCTCTTCGAGTACACATATTTGTTTGACCCTATTTTCTCTCTCCTTTCTTTGTGGATCTTAAGTCATGCTTACATTTGACCAGCTGACATTGTCCCATAGTTCTGGGATGCTAGTTTTTGTCACTTTTTTTTCCTCTACCTGTTGATATATTTTTGAAATCATTGCCTCCTTCTTCATGTGTATCTTGTCTTATTATAAACCCATCTGGGAATTACTCATCTCTGATATCCTGTTGGGGTTTTCCCTAGTATTTCTATTTGATTATTTTTCATAAATATCCATTTCTTTGCTGAAATTCTCCATTCATTTATTTATGCTATTCGTGTTTTTCATGAGATCTTTAATATAAATTATAGTTATTTTAAACTACTATCTGATAGCTCCAATATCTGTGTTATCCCTGAGTTTCTGAGTGTATTTCTGTCAGTGATCTTTTCCCTTGACAATGGGGTAGTTTTTTTTTTTTTTTTTTTTCTGGCTTCTATCTCATAGTTTTTATTACATACCTGATATTATATGTAAAAAGACAATAGAGATAAAAACAAATAATAGTGCTTGAAAGTATCCATGTGTCTTCTTGTAGCAAATAAGAATGTGTGTATCTGTTGGGGAGTCATGGGGGGTGGTTTGAGTTAATATAGGTAATAATTAATTTGGATTTTTTTCTTTGTTGTTGCAGATTGACCAAGAACTTTTAAGTTTCTCTCTCAATATGTGCTATTAACTTGTGCTTGGAGTGAGGTATAGCCGTGCGAAGACTTTTCTCAGTGCTGTGACTCCATTGTCAACTTTCAGGAGTCTCTACACACATATGCTACGTCTGACCTCTCCTCTAGAATTAGACACATGTTGCTTGTTATTCACTGCTAAGCTGGTAGCTGGGACAAGAAGATTCTTCATTCTTATAGTTTAACTTGAGTTTTACACTTACCCTGTGCACATACTTCAGGAGCGGAGCATTTTCTGTCTTGCTGCCCTTCCCTACCCATGTGTTGTATTCTATGTTTAGTCACTCAGTCATGTCTGACTCTTTGTGACCCCATGGACTTAGCCCATCAGGCTCCTCTGTCCACGAGGATTCTCCAGGCAAGAATACTAGAGTGAGTTGCTATACCCTCCTCCAGGGGACCTTCCCAACCCAGGGATCAAACTCAGATCTTCCACATTGCAGGTGGATTTTTTACCATCTGAGCCAGCAAGGAAGCCCACCCATGCAAGTTCCTTTTCTTGTGGAAGCTCTTGGACAGAGATAATTTCTTGCCCCTTCCTAACGATAACAAACTTCTGCTTTGTATCTATGCAGAATCCCTAGGACTAAAAATGTTTTTTTCTCTCCCTTCAGAGAAAAACAGCTTTTGACCTCTACTGTTTTTTTTTTTAATTAATTTTTATTTTTTAGTTTGTTTTGCTTTACAATACCATATTCATTTTGCTATACATTGACATGAATCAGCCACGAGTGTACATGAACTCTTAGAACCAATGGAGTTTTCCTGAGTCCAGGGCAGAAAGATTTCTTACCTTACCTTACCTTCCAAGTTTTTGTTACATGTGAGAAAAAGATTCAGAGATATGCATGGTGTTTCATGCCTTTTCTCCCACCTCCCAGCTATTGAAAGCTTCCTGACTGTTTATACCATGGGGAGAAGTCTTCCGGTCTCTTGACCTGTCCCTGATCTTCCTTTGGAGAACAGATTGGAAGCTCATAATACATAGCTTGCAAGTGAGTACAGATTCCTCTTGTGGATGGGGTTCTCAGTTATTCTAAATTGTCACTCTAGCTCACACTTGGCCTTAAGAATGTATTAAGTTAATGGAGGCTATCTCTTTCTCTTTCTCTCCTATCTTGTTGAATGCAGTTTCTGTGACTCATCCCCTATCAAAGAGGTTTTACACTTCTTGGAATTTAGTTTGTTTGTTGTCTTATAACCTCAGTCTCTGACAAATCAAGGAAAATTTGATTTTGTCTATTATCAAGTTTTTTTTTCCTTATTGATAGGTTGGGAGGTATGTATTTGTGTGTGATTTCCTACTTTTTTAGAATGAGCACACACTTTGTACAAGCTCTCTTTTGGAAAATATTGGCAAGGCCCATCTTTTTTAGGAATTTGTATTCTAGTAGAGAGACAAACAATAAGCACATAGATAGGTAAATATGCAAATAGGAAATATTTGCTTGTTTATAAGCTATAGATAAATGCAATCCATGAAAAGAATTATAAAGAAAAAACAAAGCACAATAAAATGATTAAGACAACTTTGAAATGTTACTTTCCAGTAAATATTAAGAAACTTTGAGAATTAACCAATTACGCACAGATGTGGGAGAATATTCTTAGCATAGGGCATAGTACACCAGGAAGTGAAAAAAAGGGCATGAGGCATGGACTTCATATTCTCAAAGAAACAACAGAGAACTGATCTGGGTAGAACAGAGAGCGTGATGGGGAGAATAGCAAGAGATGAGATAAGAAAAATTGGTGGGGGTATGATGTAGGACTTTATGACCCATAGTAAGGAGTCTGACTTTTATTCACTGGAGTGTTCTTGTTGTTCTTCAGTCACCAAGTCATGTCCAACTCTTCGTAACCCCATGAACTACAGCACACCAAGCCTCCCTGTCCACTACCATCTCCTGGAGATTGCCCAACTTCATGTACATTGCAGTGGGCATGAATATGACTTTCATTCAGTGGACTGATTTAAGACAATTATATCATGATGATCATTCACTTGCTTGGTTATAGTAATCTTAGTCATTAGGGACTACATGAAATTGATTTGTTACTAAGACTAAAATCCCTAGTGTATTTGACCATTATTTCATATACTACTCAGACTTGTTGAGGTGGAAAGGATAGTAGAGATCACCCAGTCTCACCTCATTAGTAAGATTTCTTATCTTGCCCCCTCCTGATTTCTTCATTCTACTCATGCAGTTGTATGCTTTTCTTTTGAAAAGGAAAAAATATAAAAATTCAGTCTGCAACCTTGCATTCAAAATTCTTAGACATCTGGATGAATCTCATATCCCAAGAAGAAATGCCTCTAGTGGAATTGCAGTACTTTCCAGATTAGCTTCACAATATGGTTCCCACAAGGTTAGTGCTCAAAGTTCAATGATATGTATCAAATTTAAAATGGTAATGCATTTTTACCCTAATCCAACCTATAGTCTTTCCTTAAATGTGCATTTTCCAGGGAACTGTCCTACTTTTCCATCCTTCAAGTGAGGAAGAAAGACATAAGTATTTATAAATTTGATTTTCAAGCCTCTGAGACTCAAATGCCAACCATCTCACCTTTTAAATGTAGCTAACAGCATTAGAAGCCACTTACTAGCTATACACTAAACTCTTAGAAAATATGAGTCACAGATTTTCAGAGAAGGCATGCTTTTGAAATACCATAGCGCCCACTGTAGTCTCTGAAGGCCGGAAAATTCAGTGCTGGGGTTCCTCTAAGAGAATATCTTGCTTCTCATCCTGTTCATTCTCTTATTTATTCTTTTAGTAAGTGTTTATTGAGCAAATACTACAAAAATCACTATTTGACTTTCTGTGAGGCCACAAAAAACATGCAACACAGCTCCTACACTGAAGGAGCTCACACAATATAAAACAGGGGATGAATCAGGCAAAAATAGTTATAGCTATAATAGAGCAGTTACTTCCATGCTGCCAAAAAGCTACAGAGAAAGAAAGGTACTTAGTTTTGGATCACTACTTAAGTAAGAGGGCTCAGTTCTTTTGCTATATGCTGCTTTAGAAAATTCAAGGCTACTTCTTCTTTTTAATATTTATTTGGGTGTGTTGGGTCTTAGTTGTGGGATATGGGCTCTTCATTGCAGTACACGGGCATCTCTAGTTGCAGCATGTGGACTTAGTTGCCCCACAACATGTGGGAATTTAGTTCCCTGACCAGGGATCAAACCTGTGTTCCCTGAACTGGAAGAACACAATCTTAACCACTGTACCACCAGGCAAGTTCCCAGGGCTACTTTTCATTGAATGAATTTTCTTAATGTGAGGGTACCCTCCTCCTTTAAAGGCACCATTTCCAAAGATAAGAAGGTGGAAAGGGAAAAGTAGTTTTAGGTGTTGGAAAGAGTTGTGTGCTTGGGTAGTTGAGACAGTGGGAATGTGGTAGGCACCTCACCTGAGTCTTTGAATCAGTGATCCAAATATAGCAAAAGATGGAAAATATAGCTCTGAAAGGTTGCTTATATTGGGGTAGTAATTAAAGGCACCAGGCCAGATGTGTTTTCAAATGAAGAGGGTATAGAATGAGAAACTGAGAGCTGATCCTAGGACTGTGGGGAATACTCAGTCTTTCATGAAGTCTGCAGCCATGGCAGAGCTCTGCCGGGGTGGAAATCACATCCAGAGCCCTTGAGTCATTAACACACTTCTAACTAACTGCAATTTTGCCTGGTACAAAGCACCATGCAAAGCAATTATGCTCCACTTACTCCAGGCTAGATGTTTATATGAAGACTAACCATGGATTCCAAGCTATTTAACTTGACCTCTTGTGTATAAAAGCACTTCAGTCAAAGACTGCCCATTCATTTTTATTTTATGTAAAGCACAGCCCCCATTGTAAAGACTTCTCCTTACTTTTCACTCCTAGGTAACTTTAGCCTCCTGGTCCTCTAGGGAATTACTCAGGTAAACTGACAAAGCACATAAACCCAAACTGCCTGGGTCAAGTTTTGATTTCTGTTCTTTCTTCAATTATAAGTATTTCTCTTGGTGGGAGCCTGGGCTCAGAAGACAGATAGAATTTATCTAACTCTGCCAGAATGTAATTTAAAATGAGTCCAAGAGGAAAAGAGCCTTCCCAAATATTCCCACTGTGGGAGAAGGGGTGGGCGGGTGCTTGATGGAGCCCAGTGGGAGAGGGGTGGAAGCTCATAAGCTGTTTCTGCTGACAGCCTTTCAGGGACTTTAGAAAAGCAGCTAATATGACTGGCTATATCTTCTGCCCTTCTTTCTTGAAGAGTGGACGTTCTGTCCAAAAATGACTCTATCTGATGTATATTTAATTCAAATCTTGCAAGATTTTTCAATTTACACACAGATACAGCATTAAGGCATGGGTGTAATGCAATTCTTCACAAAACAGATTTACTAAATATAGACTTCCCAGCTGTTTTGTGACCAAGCCAGGACTTAAATTCAGGCTTTGCACCTTTTCCAATGCTCTGCATTTAATATTCTGTGCAACTGGAAGCATTTGACGTAGAGCATGAAAAATTGCTGGTAGGAGAGTAGCTAAAATGTCATTCGTTATTTGTGTAGGCCATTGATAGAGAGGGAAAGGAAACAGAAATTAGCAAGCCAGGGGGAAGGCAGAAAGCTGAGAGAACAGAAGGAGAAAGCAGGAGGTAAGGAGTAATCCTAAGTGAGTGAACAGTCAGGGTGAAGGGACCCAGGAGGGTGTTAAACCCTGAACATTTGTGTTCTCCATGGTAGAGCAGGATTTGTACATCGTGGAGCATGAGACCAAGTGATGCTGTGGAGGAGGCAAGGGGTCCTCCTCTGTTCACTGAGGAATTTATTAAGCCAGAATTGTTTAGAAAGGAGGAGTTGACAATGAGATTTGCCTGCCTCATTCTGTCTCACACTGGAGGGAACCCAAATGGGGAGGAGGAAAAGGAAAAGAATCACCTTAATGGCTTGCTGGAAAAGAAGAGGAGGTCAGAGTATCTAACAAACAAATAAAACCTGCACTCAAGACTTCACTCTAAGGCCGAAGATTGCTTATACCAGCCAAGATGGAACTCAGAGAACACAAAGGGTGAGGAATGACAACATACTCTGAAGCCTCTCTCAAAAGTTCTTCCCAGAATTGCATGATTTGAGCACATACATCCCTTCAGACCATGAGGGCCACCCACAGGTGCTCCCTAGGCAGACTGCTTCCATGACAAACAGAGTGACCTTGGTCTATAGAGACCTAATGAGAGAAGGGAAGCACAGAGAAGGCAAATATGACCAGCAGTGATTCTCACTTAGAGTAATTCTCATTCAGAGGTGAACTCATGTTTATAAATATTTTGTCTTTTTTCTCCCCATGAAACATATGCAGTGATCACTTACCTAGAAAGTGAGTGTTTATTTTGTTTTTAAGGAGAGACAATTTCCAGTTGAAAGTGATTGACAAAGAAACTGTTTGCACTTATATATAATCCATAAATTTGACTACAGGTGGCAAAGTTTTTAAAAATGATGGTTGACCTCTATTATATTTGGAAACAATTCATAAGAAAAACTAGGAAAATTATCTTAGAAACAAAAAAAAAAAAGAGAGAGGAATTATATGGAAAGTAAAAAGCTTGCTAATTGTTTTATAGATATTAACTGGGAGTAGAATTCTTCTTGGAGAAGGCAATGGCACCCCACTTCAGTACTCTTGCCTGGAAAATCCCATGGACAGAGGAGCCTGGTGGGCTGCAGTCCATGGGGTCACTAAGAGTCGGACACGACTGAGCAACTTCACTTTCACTTTTCACTTTCATGCATTGGGGAAGGAAATGGCAACCCACTCCTGTGTTCTTGCCTGGAGAATCCCATGGACAGTGGAGCCTGGTAGGCTGCCCTCTATGGGGTCTCACAGAGTCAAATATGACTGAAGCAACTTAGCAGCAGCAGCAGAATTCTGCTGTAACAGAAGAGAGGTGCTAAATATTATTTATTGATTTATTTTAATATTGTTTATAGTAAGAAACCAATGGGCAGTATCTTAAAAAGAGGGAATTAAAAGTATTGTATATTAAAAAAAATTGTATAAAGATATTCACTGAAAGATAAAGAGAAAAAATCAGCCTTCTCAGCAAGAGAAATATCAAAAAGAAAGGAAGAAAGCAAATGAACAGACCACATAGTATAACACATGTGCACACAATGCAAGCTAAAATGCAGTTATTTGGGGGGAGGGGTGGTATATTTTAAAATCCTATTGTCAGAGGAGAATAGTGGGCTACGTTCCATGGGGTTGCAAAGAGTTGGACACGACTGAAGCAACTGAGCACACACACACACGTTTTATAAATGCTAAAGTCTGTAATTCACCATAAACATATAATTATATCTATGTATCCAATATAACAACAACTCAAAACAGAAACTACAGGAGAAACATGGGAAAATGCATTAATACAGAAATGCATCAATACAAGAAGATTTTAACACATTTCTTATAGTAAAGAGACAAATAAAATTGTAAGCACAAAAGACCTAGGTAACATAATCTGCAATGTAGATCTTATGGCTAAATATCAAATTCTTAATTCCAATAGGAGAGAATAAATCTTCTTTTGCATGCACATAAGAAGTGTTTTAATTTAAAAGAAAAAAGGGAAGTTATCTGCTGACTCATGTTCCTGAGAAGTTTAGGGGTTAACTTCATTCAGGTGCCCAAACAATGTCAACAATCTTTCTTTAATTTAAATGCATTTATTAATTTTAATTGGAGGATAGTTACAATATTGTGATGATTTCTCTTACACATCAATAGGAATCAGCCATAGGTATACATGTGTCCCCTCCATCCTGAACACTTCCTTATTTATCCCTTGGTCCTGCTTTTCTTTCTTTTGATTCTCAGGCAGATTTTTTTCCAAGAGGTGACAAAGATGACCACCAGAATCTCTAGTTTGTGTTACTCTAACAGTTAAAGATTGTGACTCCATCCTCTAATATCCATATCAGTCTCTTAAAAAAAAAAAAAAAAAACTCCTATAGGTCTTTTATTCATGTATTCATCACAGTCCAATCACTACAAAGTACTCCATTGTTCAACATGAGTCATAAGTCAATTTCAAGAACAAGGAGATAAATCCTTATGACTGGAAGCCTCTTTCAGTTCAATTCACTCACTCAGTCATGTTCGACTCTCTGTGACCCCATGGACTGCAGAATGTCAAGCATCCTTGTCCATCACCAACTCCGGGAGCCTGCTCAAACTCACATCCATCAAGTTGGTAATACCATCCAACCATCTCATCCTCTGTCGTCCCCTTCTCTTCCCGCTTTCAATCTTTCCCAGCATCAGGGTCTTTTCCAATGAGTCAGATCTTCACATCAGGTGGCCAAATGATTAGAATTTCAGCTTCAGCATTAGTCCTTCCAAAGAATATTCAGGACTGATTTCCTTTAGGATAGACTGGTTGGATCTTCCTTCTTACTGTCCAAGGAACTCTCAAGAGTCTTCTTCAACACCACAGTTCAAAAGCATCAATTCTTCAGTGCTCAGCTTTCTTTATAGTCCAACTCTCACATCCATACATAACTAGTGGAAAAACCAAAGCTTTGACTAGACAGACCTTTGTCAGCAAAGTAATGTCTCTACTTTTTAATATGCTGTCTAGGTAGCAAGCATAGCTATGTCATAGCTTTTCTTCCAAGGAGCAAGTGTCTTTTAATTTCATGGTTGCAGTCACCATCTGCAGTGATTTTGGAGCCCCTCAAAATAAAGTCTGTCACTGTTTCCATTGTTTCCCCATCTATTTCCCATGAAGTGATGGAACCAGATGTCATGATCTTAGTTTTTTGAATGTTGAATTTTAAGTCAGCTTTTTCATTCTCCTCTTCCACTTTCATAAAGAGGCTCTTTAGTTCCTCTTCACTTTCTGCTTATCTTTCATTAGGAGGACAGGAGGAGAGAAGGCTCCCAAAAGAAAACTTGGGGTCTTCTTATCATAACAGATAAAAAAGTTGGGTAGTTCAGTTCAGTTGCTCAGTCGTGTCCAACTCTTTGTGACCCCATGGACTGCAGCATGACAGGCTTCCCTGTCCATCACCAACAGGGTACTCAAACTCATGAACATCGAGTTGGTGATGCCATCCAATCATCTCATCCTCTGTCATTCCCTACTCCACAAAACTAAAATGTATCTGCCTTATTTTGAATGCAAAGTGAAGAATGTTATAATAGAGAAATGGGATGTAAGGGTAGAATACATAAAGGCCTGATTAACTCATTTTGGAGCAATGTAAGGAACATTTTAACAGAGAAGATAGTGAGGTGAGTTTTGAAAAGTAAGTGTTAATTCTCTAATCCTATCAAAGGAGGACATTATAAGTGGAAGGACCATTCACCAACAATGAAAGAAAATGTTACTTTTGGGGAATTCTGAAGAGTTCAGTACAAATAAGGGGAAAGGAGAAGTTGGGGGAATGGTGAAACATGTTTTTAAAAGCATTTGTGTATGTGGACCATTTTAAAGTCTTTATTGAACCTGTAACAACGTTGTTTCTATTGTTTATGTTCTGGTTTTTTGGCTTTCAGGCATGTGGGATCTTAGTTCCCTGACCAAGGATCCAACCTACACCCCCTGTGTTGGAAGGTGAAGGCTTAGCCACTCGACCTCCAGTGTGCATTTGTTTCTTGCTCTTCTTAAGTGGCCTTCCCAGTTCAGCCCCTATCTCTGTGGCTGAAGATTCTGCTGGAACCCCCTCTCAAAGAAATCAGCCCCACCTCTACACCCACCTACTCCTTGCTAATGTCTGCATTTCCTTATCATCCTCCATTTGGTTTTTTAGCTCTTCTATTAGCTATGAAAACAATTCCCTCTATTAAGCTCCATCTATTTGAAAACCTAGAATAATTGCTCTTTTCCTCACTGGATTACGACTAATGTAGTAGTACTACAGAATTTGTACTTTATCCTATGCCCAGTAAGAAGGGTCTTATCCACGGAAATGATGTCTAATTTATGCTTTAGAAAAACCCTTGAGGCAACAGTTGGGGAGAGATTGGAAGAAGGAAGATGTTATATAAGACAGAGGTGATGAGTGTCTTAGCTAGAGCAGTGACTGAGAGAATGAATTAGATTAATAATATATTTAGGAGGTGGCATTGTCAAGTTCTTATGACTAATTAGATAAGAGTATTTGTACATACGCATTGGCCATTTTAATATAAGCCTGTGAGGACTGTAAGGGAATAGCACATTTTCTCCATCATCTTCATCTTTCAGTTCATACTGGAGTCTAGTATAAAATGCTTTGTATCTGGCTCATTTGGTGAGTAGCCTGACAGTGCAGTTAATAGGAAGGTCCTAGAGCCAATGAAAGTGAAAGAGGAGAGTGAAAAAGCTGGCTTAAAACTCAACATTCAGAAAACAAAGATCATGGCATCTAGCCCCATCACTTCATGGCAAATAAATGGGGAAGCAATGGAAACAGTGAGAGACTTTATTTTAGGGGGCTCCAAAATCACTGCAGATGGTAACTGCAGCCGTGAAATTAAAAGATGCTTGCTCCTTGGAAGAAAAGCTATAATCAACCTAGACAGTATATTAAAAAGCAGAGACATTATTTGCCAACAAAGGTCCATCTAGTAAAAGCTATGATTTTTCCAGTAGTCATATATGGTTGTGAGAGTTGGACTATAAAGAAAGCTGAGCACCAAAGAATGATGCTTTTGAACTGTGGTGTTGAAGAAGACTCTTGAGAGTTCCCTGAATTGTAAGGAGATCCAATCAGTCTATCCTAAAAGAAATCAGTCCTGAATATTCATTGGAAGGACTGATGCTGAAGTTGACACTCCAATAATTTGGCCACCTGATGTGAAGAACTGACTCACTGGAAAAGACCCTGATGCTGGGAAAGATTGAAGGCAGGAGAAGGGGACAACAGAGGATGAGATGGTTTGATGGCATCACTGACTTGATGGACATGAGTTTGAGCAAGCTCCAGGAGTTGGTGATGGACAGGGAAGCCTGGCGTGCTACAGTCCACTGGATTGCAAAGAGTCAGACATGACTGAGTGACTGAACTGAACTGAAAGCTTATCAAGGGAGAAACTCATTCCTGACAAATATATTCTTAGAAACAGTAACATCTCTGGAATATCATACCTTACCTTGTATATGGGTGTGCTGCCTAGTATATGGATGTTCTATGCTGAGACAGAGCAATCACCTTTGCTGCCTGGACCTAAATCTTCTGATGTAGACATGAAAGAGTCAACCACACTCTCTATCACAAAGACACATGAATGTATTCATGTACATGTACATGAATATGTGTACAGAAAGAAGACTCTAGATGAAGAAACTAGGAAACTAGTCAGAGGCAAAAAAAGAGATAACAATGGATTCTTAGAATACCACTGAATGGTCCAGAGTACACTGAATACAGAATCTTAGAAAATGAGTCAAGACATTTGGATCTAATGATCTGTCAAATTGTGATAATCCTGTTCTCTTTTCCATTAGCACTGATAATTGAACTTTAATAGGAAGACAGAGTGATAAGCTTTCTAAACACAAGAGTTGGAGCACTGACCAGTGATCAGTTATAACTACTCTGACCCTTCTAGACATGAATATCCTCCTGCTGTTACTCCTTTTCTCCTCATAGGCATAAGAACATCAGAATCTTCTCCATGTTTCACCCAACCCATGAATGTATCTCCGACAGAGACATCAAGGCCTTATGATAAGAGAGTGTGGTTGACTCTTCCATGTCTACATCAGAAGATTTAGGTCCAGGCAGTAATGGTGATTGCTCTCTCTGTCTCAGCCTAGCACATTCAGTCAGCACACCCATATACAAGGTAAGGTATGATATTACAGAAGTGTTTCCATTTCCAGCTTGGTCTTGCTGCGATCATACTTTTCCTTGATATTAAACCGATGACTGTATTTATCAAACCTGATCAAAGTGCTGATCCTTGGGTATTCCCTGACTCCAAGCTTTCCCTAACGGGCTTGGGCCTTTCTAGTTTTGGAGTGTCTCAGAAAAGGCATTCAGGCTTCTCTATCACATCTAGGAATTCAACCATCCCTGTTTCAGTTATCCATCTCTATATAACAAATTAACCCAAAACTTAGAGGTTTAAGCAACAACTAATTTACTATTTCTCACTATTTTGTAAGTTAGAGATTTAATCAAAACTCAGCTGGGAGATCATTCCATTCTACATAACATCAATCGACATTGGCTGGAATGTCAACTTGGTGCATAAGCTGGATCTGGTGTATCCAAGATGACTGGACCCTTCTACAGAGTGGCTAACTGGATGGCTTAGTTGTTGATCAGTATGCCTACATGCAGCCTTGTCATCATGGAAGTTGCAGGATATGACATCTAACTAGATGTCATACTTGGTAGCTTAGGACTCCAAATGTGATGCGGCTCAAGCTATTTGGGCATGCATGATTTACTCAGAGCATGCTTCTGTTGTATTCTATTGATTGAAGCCAACCAGATTCAAGGGGAGTAGACATCAACTACGAAGCCATATTTTAAAACTACTGTACTTCCTTTGTATACAGATCCACTATCTAAGTGCAGCTCTAGAAATAACTGTTGAACATCTGTGCCAAACATCACTCGGAGGGAGCATGAGTTTGGCAAAATGTTATACAATGTTAAACAGTTTTCTTAACTACATAGGGTTCTCAGAACCTTTTACAGGCTAATATGCATTGGGAATCTCCAAGAGTAGAATAAGTGTCATCTTGCATAGTGTTTTGACATTGAAATGTCCTAGAATGACCCTTCTGCATAAGACGTCTCAAAAATGCTGATTTAAGACAATGACTGAGACAATGAGAGAAGGAACAGACATGTAAGTACAGACATGTAAGTAACGTAAGAACATTTTATAAATTTGAAGAGGACAAAAGCAAAAATAAAAGGGACGTGGTTTTCTAAGATGACTTAAGTAATCAGAAGACATCTAAAGATGAATGGCCAACAAAATGGTTATCATGGGTTAAAGAAGCAAGCTCATAGATGCTCCCAGTTACTATGGAGATTAAAAAATTAGTACCTGCTTAAAGAAATATTAGTCATAAACTACCCAGAACCTTTTACAGGCTTTTTATTCTTCCTGAACATCTTAATTAAAATTTAAAATGACTGACAATGTTAGCTTTCTTGAGAACTGAAGGAGCATCCATAGACATCCATGGAATGTGCAAAGTCTTGCAGTACTCACTGAGGGCAAAGCAACCCCATAAAACAGTAAGATATTAATTATTTATTATAGGGCTATGGAAGAAGCCAAGGTATAGGGCCTCTTTTACTTTGGGGATTTGGGTTTGCAAGTTACAGGACAGAAGGGAAATAACTTCAAAATTACAGGAAGTCAGAGACAGGAAATTTTAGTTTTGGTCAAAAGCCATAATGTCTTTCGGTGAGCTCCATTTGATGAACCTCAATAATAACTGAAGGGGGTGGGGGAGTCTATTAAGCTGTTTCGGGACCTGGATATATTCTTCTGGAAAGATATATGGCTTCATATTATTTTCAGCATATTAAGGTGCCATTCACAAATAAGATGATCTACGGTATTCATCATTCACAACTCACTTCCATATAGACTGGGAACAGTACCCCAAAGAGATCCCACCATGTAGCCAAAATGCAAAATACAAAGATATGACGGGTCTGGTTTTAATTTGGGAACAGGATGGGGCTGCAGGAAGCTGCCCCGGCACTGAGAGGACCTCTGGGTTCTTATTGCATCTTGTGGGGACAGGCGTGGAAGGTGAGGAAAGAGCCAGGACCACTGCAGGGGCAGATATTGGCAGCATCGGCCCCTTTCTGTCTTTATCCTGGTGACACGGGCAGCATCGTGTTGCTGCATCCATTGAAACAATGAGGGAAAGGAAAGAAGAGACGCAGGGACAAGTGACCAGTTCACACTTGCAAAGCAAAGGGTTTGTCTCACGTTTTTCCCTTTGCCAAAGGGAATGACTTCTACAAACTGCTTTCTTCCACTTCCCTACCATCTGCTAGCCAAGTTCTAAAGAATCACTGGGCTAGTTTCCACAGTGATATAGTACCTCCCCCAAGGGTTATAAGGGTGATTCTAGGTGGTGTGCAGGCAAGGTATGAAACTCCAGTGGCTTGCACCATGACAAAATGAGTTCCTTTCAAATATTCTGTAAGGCTTCTGATTACATCAAGGAGGTCTCCAGCATTAGCTACTCTCTTTTGCTTTCCACACTCAGCAGAATCTAGCCAGAATATACCACAGGGTTGGTATATTTTTGTTGACATTGTATTTACGTCACTGTTTTCTTCTTTATGTTGTAAGTGATTCTGGTTTTTGTTTGGAGCAATGATATAGCTGTAGCTTATGAAGTAAATTTAAGTTGTCAAAGGGGGATCCATTTAAATACAAAGTCCTTAGTGAAGTTCAGGTGGCATGAAAATATGGTAAAAATAAAAAAAGATAGGAAGTAAATACTGAAATGTGAGAAGTACCAAATTGGTGTGACCCTCAAAGTTAATAATAGGGAAATTGAAGCTCCAAGAGTTTAAACTCCTTGATTACTACCCCTTGTAGAAGCAGCTCAAGAACAGGCAGTGGCTGCTGCTATTTCTATAAACTGCACAATGCATGTTGGAATGTCTATAGCTTCAGGTTAACAAAAGAGACAACTAAAATTAACTTAATATAGGGTCATTATTCTGTCACTTAACAAGAAGGTAAATATTGACCCAAATCAGGTAATAAGCTTTAAAAACATTCTGAGTGAGATCTTAGTGAGAGATCATCTGTGGTATCTTAGGCATTAAGCCAAATAAAGTAGAAACAAACAAATATTTCCCCTTTATGTTCCAGTGACACGGCGCACTAGACTCAGGGGAATGGTATTGTATTTGGTACACACAGGAAATGAGGTGAGACAAGAAATTGGAATGAGGGACAGATACTATAAGAATCTCAGGTGGTGGTAAGAGCCTATGATCTAGACAGAGGCAGCTGGGCAGGAGAGAATACAGAACAAAGCAGCAAGGATGGGGCCAGATTGCCATGTGGAACTTGAGGTATGGAGTCAGGTAATCAAAGATAGAAACACAGAGCAGTCAGCCCCAAGTTCCTGGGTCAGGGGTATAAGCAGAGTGAAGCTAAAAACCTACAGACCTATGTCGCTACCTCTCTGCCTAGTCTTATATTTTGAACTTTTTACTGAAGTATAGCATTCATAAATTAAAGGTCATATATTTTAAGTGTGTTGCTTAATAAGACCCAGATGATCATGATGGTATGATCACTCACCTAGAGTCAGACATCTTGGAATGTGAAGTCAAGTGGGCCTTATGAAGCATCGCTACCAACAAAGCTAGTGGAGGTGATGGAATCCCAGTTGAGCTATTTCAAATCCTGAAAGATGATGCTGTGAAAGTGCTGCACTCAATATGCCAGCAAATTTGGAAAACTCAGCAGTGGCCACAGGACTGGAAAAGGTCAGTTTTCATTCCAATCCCAAAGAAAGGCAATGCCAAGGAATGTTCAAAATTACCACACAATTGCACTCATATCACACACTAGTAAAGTTATGATCAAAATTCTCCAAGCCAGGCTTCAGCAGTATGTGAACCATGAACTTCCAAATGTTCAAGCTGGTTTTAGACAAGGCAGAGGAACCAGAGATCAAATTGTCAACATCTGCTGGATCATTGAAAAAGCAAGAGAGTTCCAGAAAAACATCTATTTCTACTTTATTGACTATGCCAAAGCCTTTGACTGTGTGGATCACAATAAACTGTGGGAAATTCGTAAGAGATGGGAATACCAAGACCACCTGACCTGCCTCCTGAGAAATCTGTATGCAGGTCAGGAAGCAACAGTTAGAACTGGACATGGAAAAACAGACTGGTTCCAAATAGGAAAAGGAATACATCAAGGCTATACATTGTTACCCTGCTTAATTAGCTTATAGGCAGAGTACATCATGAGAAACGCTGGGCTGGAAGAAACACAAGCTGGAATCAAGATTGCTGGGAGAAATATCAATAATCTCAGATTTACAGATAATACCACCCTTATGGCAGAAAGGGAAGAAGAACTAAAGAGGCTCTTGGTGAAAGTGAAAGAGGAGAGTGAAAAAGCTGGCTTAAAGCTTAACATTCAGAAAACTAAGATCATGGCATCCGGTCCCATCACTTCATGGCAAATAGATGGGGAAACAGTGGAAACAGTGGCTGATTTTATTTTGGGGGGGCTCCAAAATCATTGCAGTTGGTGACTGTAGCCATGAAATTAAAAGACGCCTACTCCTTGGAAGGAAAGTTATGATCAACCTAGAGAGCATATTAAAAAGCAGAGACAGTACTTTGCCAACAGAGGTCCATCCAGTCAAAGCCATGGGTTTTACAGTAGTCATGTATGGATGTGAAAGTTGGAAAAGAAAGCTGAGCACCAAAGAATTGATGCTTTTAAACTGTGGTGTTGGAGAAGACTTTTGAGAGTCCCTTGGCTGCAAGATCAAACCAGTCCATCCTGGGTGTTCGTTGGAAGGACAGATGTTGAAGCTGAAACTCCAATACTTTGGCCACCTGATGAGAAGAGCTGACTCATTTGAAAAGACCTTGATGCTGGGAAAGACTGTAGGTGGGGGGAGAAGAGGACAACAGAGGATGAGATGGTTGGATGGCATCACTGACTCAATGGACATGAGTTTGGATAAACTCCAGGAGTTGGTGATGGACAAGGAGCCTTGCCATGCTGCAGTCCACGGGGTCTCAAAGAGTCAGACACGACTGAGCAACTGAAGTGAACTGAACTGAACTGACTTTAATAAAGTTCCCAAATTAAGTGCATCCAAGTAACCAGCACCCAGATCATGAAATAGAATATTGCCAGCATCCTAGAAGCCTCCTCATAACCACCTTCTTGTCATTAACCCTGCAGAGGAGAACCACTATTCAGCTTTTGCACTTGCTATAAGCATAGTCATACTGTGTACCCACTTTTTCTCTCACTCAAACTTTTGTTTGTAAAACTGCACCATATTGTTGTACATAGTTGTGGTTAATTTGCATTCTGAGTAGTTTTCCAGCACAAATGTGCCACATTTCATTTATTCATCCTTCTGTTGATACGCATCTGGGTAATTTCCAGTATGGGGATATTACCAACACCGACTGCTGTTATGAATGTTTGCATACATATTTTTGGTGCACTGTGTATGTTTTCCTGTGAAGTGTATACCTATGAGGAGAATGGCTGGGTCATACAATCTAGCCTAATTTTACACTATTCTGACCCATGCTCATTTTACTTCCCTCCTCAGGGTGTTCCCATACATGCCATTTTCTCTCCCTGGTGCATCTTCCCCCTCATCCTTCACCTGGCTAACCCCCACTCATCAATTGATGGGGCAAATAAAGCTGTTCAGAGGAACCTCCCAGTTACCTCGATATGACAAGCCCTATGTTGATTTACTCTTTCCTAAAATCCCACTGATAATGAACAGGTTATTTTTTCAGGGCCTGAGATAGAGCTAGATCTACAGGCAGGAGTCAAGTAGCAGTTGTATGAGTCTTGTCTTATGGAGAGGGGAGAGAGTACTTGGCTCATGGGTTTTACAAATAATCTTCAAAGCAGAGCCCATCTCTAAATGAGTCAAGCCAGATTTTCTTTAAGGGAGGTGGTCTCCAAGCCCTTTCCTCTACCTTCTTCCTTTTTCTCTTAGGACATTTTTGTTTCTTCTTTTCTTCCTTTCTTTGAATTGTAACAGCTGTGGCCCCCACCAAGCCTGTGAGTATTGGCAGCCAGATCAGGGCCAGCTTCTGTTCCATCTTGGCATGAGGACACTAATCCAAAAAAGATATTAACATTGAAATAGTTCTTTTATGTGTATGGGAAACAAAGTGCAATTTCAGAAGTGTCTTTTCAGAATTATACCCCCAACTTCATCTTTAATAGATGTCAGTGTGTTTGTGCTAAGTCAATTCAATAATGTCTGACTCTGCAACCCTGTGGACTGTAGCCCACCAGGCTCCTCTGTCCAAGGGATTCTCCAGGCAAGAGTACTGTAGTGGGCTACCGTGCCCTCCTCCAGGGAATCTTCCTGACTCAGGGGTCAAACCCATGTCTCTTATATCTCCTGCACTGGCAGGCAGGTTCTTTACCGCCAGAGCCACCTCGGAAGCCCTAGATGTCAGGGATTGGTATATAAAAACACACCATACAAATGTCAAATAAAATATGGTTATTACTTAGTATGTTATATGTTCCTAGATAATCACAGCAATTATTATGACTCTCCATGGGTGCTTGGAAGCTGACAGTACCACAGAGCACTGGAAAAGGAACTGTAAGATAGTGGTTGTTAGTTTGAGACACTGTTCTTGTTGACACCCCAAAGCCCAGAAATGTGGACAGAGACAGATGCTGGGGGTCAAAGAGTTTCATGAGTGGGAATTTGTATATTTCATGTATGGGAAGTTGTGTATTTTCTGCAGAAATGCTTCCATGTTTGACTGGGTGTGCTGCTCAGATCCTCCCGAGGACTTAAGTCACTTAGCACAAATGCACTGACATCTTTAAAAATGAAGTATAATTCTGAAAAGACAATATGAAGTATATGGACAGTATTGCTTTTTTAAAACCTAAAGCTGATTTCTGAAACATATCAGACTCAAAGAAGTCCAGACAAGGGACTGTTTGTGAGTCTCTCTACATTTAGGAGTCAAGGAACCAAAGTCCAGTGGCTGCCCAAAGAGGTTCCAAGTAGAACTGATAAATCTCAGACTATCTCAAGAGGTAGATGTCATGAGAGAAAGCAGGACATAGAAGCCCCAAACAAGAACCCTTCCCTCCTGTAGACTAGATTCCATCCCAGGGACATGAGTGCATGTCTCTGGATTTCCCTAGATAGCTAACAGGAAATAGCTGTCCCCATATCCTGGCTTCCAGGTGGCCACCATGGCTGGTTCTGCATATGGCCCCACACTTTCACCACCATTGCTAGACTTACTGGCCTTCTTCAGTTCAGTTCAGTAGCTCAGTCGTGTCTGACTCTTTGCGACCCCATGAATCGCAGCACTGTCTGTCACCAACTCCCAGAGTTCACTCAGACTCACATCCATTGAGTTGGTGATGCCATCCAGCCATCTCATCTCTGTCGTCCCCTTCTCCTCTTGCCCCCAATCCTTCCCAGCATCAGAGTCTTTTCCAGTGAGTCAACTTTTCTCATGAGGTAGCCAAAGTATTGGAGTTTCAGCTTTAGCGTGCTGGCCTTCTTAGCTTATTCTTAATCATAACGGCAATAGCCATGCTCTATGAGGCTTTCAGTATGCACTGTATTTTAAATGTCCATTACCCACAGTGCCTTGCTCAGGGTCTAAAGTAGAATAAACACTCAATAAATAGACTCAATAAATTTTGTAATGAATGTGTACAATATCTTTCTCTTCATAATATGTTTTTATATGGGTTATCTCATTTAATTCTCAAAATGACCCTGTGAGTCAGCCAAGTGAAATGAGTCCCAGGGAAGTTAAGGGACTTGCCCAAGATGACAGCAAGCAAAAAGTTCTGTTGGGACTTGCACCAAAGTTGTCTGGTAAAAATTCTCCTCCTTTTTGAGCATCATTGTTCTTCCTTCCTATGTCAATTGAACCTTCAGAAAAAGATGGTCTGGTAAAAATACCTGGTCTTGGGAAAGACATGGAAATAAGAGAAACAGCTGGTGTCGGTGTCTCATGGACTTTAGGTAGGGCCATTGGGAGATAATGGCCTGGGAGGCCTGGCGTGCTGCAGTCCATAGGGTTGCAAAGAGTCGGACACAACTGAGCGACTGAACTGAACTGAACTGATTGGGAGATAATGCCCTTACCTATGTCTGTCCTCTTGGGAAGTTATTTGGTGAGAAATCCAGGACTGCCAAGAGAAAGGATACTATGAAAGCACAGATAGAAGTTACAGAAGGGCCAAAGCCTGTTCAGGGCATCCCAGATCCCAGCACTGCTGCACCCCTTGTTTGCTCATATCTGAAACTGACCTGGGGACCAATGAAGGGATGGGACTTTTGAAGGTTAATGGAGAAAACAGGAACTACGTCACAAGGAGACAGATGGTACCAGTGCCCACCTCAGGTAATAAGAAGCTGAACTTGCTACAAAACAAGAATCTCACAAACATCTTTGTTAGAGAAACTGTCCAAGGTAAGGATGCCACCTCCTTCTGTGAGAACAAATCTGTAAAGGAGGTCCTAATCTTACATGAAGTCATTCCAATGCTCCTCCAAGGGAAAGATGGTTCAGCCTGGTACCCTCCTCTGTGGCCTCTGCCTGATAACTGGAGAACAGACCCTGGGCCTGAAGGGAAAGAAGTGTGGTGGGCAGGGAGGGGCTCAGTGTCCTGAGGCCCTGCACATTCCTCAGCAGTAATCAGTGTCCTTGGAGGCACCCCTGCCCTGCAGTTCCCCACCAAGGAAGGGAGCAGGTAATCTACACCCATTATGGTTCTGTTTCCAGTGACATCACTCAGGCTCCTTTCTGTCCTCCCTCTGAGCAGCACAAAGGCTATGTGCTGTGTGAATTCCAGGCCCGTCTTCTAACTCCCTGATGGTAGAGAAGCCAGAAAACTGAGAAACCAGGTCCAGGTTAGGTCTCAGACTCGATGTTTTACTCCTGTCCTGGCTCAGGCTGTCCATCAGAAGACACTTTGTGGGATCTTATTGTCTTCCCTCTATTTACAGATCCTTGTCCTCTTTATCCTGAAATTCTGTATTTTGTTTGCTTCTGGTGCCATATTCACCACAGGGCTGTATGCTTTAGAGAGGCAGTAGGCTTTGTGAAGGACATTATAAAATGATAAAGATATCAATGCAAGAAGATGATGTTATACTTATTAACATATATGCATTCAGTATAGGAGCATTAAATATATAAAGCAAATTTTAACAGATGTAAAGGGAACAATTGACAATAATGCAGTAATAGTTGGGGGCTTTAACAGAACCCACTGACATCAATGAACATGTCATCCAGACAGAAACTCAATAAGGCAACAGTAGTTTTCAATGATAATAATAGGACAGTTGGGCTTAATAGACAGCCACAGGAAACTATATCCAAAAACAGCAGAATACACTTTTTTCTTCAATTGCATAAGGGACATTCTCCAGGATAGATCATGTACTAGACCAAAAACTGAAGTGAGTGAAAGTATTAGTCACTCAGTCATGTCTGACTCTTTGTGCCCCCGTGGACTGGGGCTCACCAGACTCCTTTGTCCATAGAACAAGAATACTAGAGTGGATAACCATTCCCTTCTCCCAGGGATTTTCCCAAGCCAGGGATCAAACCCAGGTTTCCTACATTACAGGCAGATTCTTTACCATCTGCACTACCAGGGAAGCTCACAAAATAAACCTCAACAAATTTAAGAAAATAGGAATTATGAGTAAGTCAATGTTGGAATCACCTACACTTCCAGGGAGTTGTTAAATGCAGTTTCTTTGATCCATGCTAGACTCACTAAATCAGGATGTTTAGATGGGAAACTGATTCCAGGAATCTGCAATTTAACAAGCCTCTCTAGAAGATTTGATGCAGACACATAGAACATTCTTTGAGAAACACCTTTACAGGCTTTGGGAGACAAGCCTAAATTAAACCTTAGCCCCATCAGGTAACCATGGAAAAAAATGATTGCTCTGAGGTTCCTGGTGTAAAATGAGGCTAACAAGATTAAATGATCATGTGGATTAAACAGAATATGTATATAAATTGTCCAACAGATAACTGACAATAAAAAGCAACTACCACAATTCTGAGCTATGGAGCAGTTTGCCTAGCCAAATGGCCTTCTTCATTCTCAAGGCCTTGCAGTAGGTCCCAAGTGCTTAACTCTGCTTCCACATTTTAACTCGGTGAGAAGAGTTCATATATTAATACCTGCGTAGGCAGAATAAGGCCACCTCCCTAAATGTCCATGTCCTAGTCCATAAAACTGAAGGAATTAAGGGTTCAGATGGAATCAAAGTGGCTAATCAGCCAATCTTAAGATAGGAAATTATCCTGAGTTGGCCCAATGTAATCACTGGGTCATTAAAACTGGAAGAAGGGGACAAAAGAGGTCAGAGTGATACAATGTGAGAAGGACTCGGCCCACTGTTGCTAGCTTTGACAACAGAGGAAGGTAGCCAGGAGTTGCAGGCGCCTCTAGAAACTGGAAAGGGCAAGGAAACCATTCTCCCTGGAGCCTCTAGGAAAGAATATAGCCTTGCCAACATCTGGATTTTAGTCCAGTGAGACCCACATCAGGTTTCTGACCTATAGAAGTGTGAGATAATAAATCTATATTGTCTTAAGCTACTAAGTTTGTGTCAGCAGACACAGGAAACTAACATTATACCAAAAATTGGGCTACCAGGTCCTGGAAACCTCACTCAGTTCCATGCTTAGGGGGCTTTCTGACTTTGTGGTGGCATCACTGTTTTTTACCATCTTTGTGGTCCAAATGACTATGGCTAAAGACAGGAATGGGGTCTCTAGATTAATTTCCATCATCCTACCAGGTAATAATAATACTAGTAATCATAATGGCTATGATGTATTGAGTGCTTCCTCTGTGCTGAGTTCTTTATATCTCATTTAATTATCAAAACCATCTCTGCATCTACTTTCAAACCAATTTTACATGGGGAAATGGGCTAGGTGAAATTTTCAGTCCCAACTCACACATCAGCAAGAATTAGAGCCTGGATTTAAAACCAGGTTTGCTGTCCCCAGAGCCCAAGCCCCTAACTGTATCATTAAACAGCCTAGTTCTGTCCTGGAGCCAATGGAGGAAGGAGTGTGTTCTCACAAAATCTCAGGTTGAACCATCTATTAAATTTACTGATATTTGAAAAGATACATCCTGCTGGCCAGAGAGCTTCCTGGTAAAAGATGGGAGGGTTCGACAGCCTGGGAGAGTGCTGAAGGCATGCTCTTGTCATGGCTGATGGTATCAGCAGGAGAGAAAAGTTCAGAGACTCAAACTTAGAATTCTACAGCCAGGTACAGCAGCAGTCATGTTAGTTAGTCCCAAGTGTTCTAGAAGAGAAGTGGGGTTATTAAGGCTGGGGCCCAGACTCCACCATCCACTGATAGGCTGTGAGACCTTGGGCAAGATTCTAGACCTCTTTCCATCTCTTCTGAAAATGGGACCAATTACACCAATGCTTCCCCATCACACCTGGCTGCTGTGGCAATCCTATGAGATCATGTTTGTGGGCACGCTCTGGGAATTACAGAAGCATCACACCCTTACAGTCTTATAAGGGCTATCATTTAATTTTTATAACTTGAGGTGAATGTGGCTCATTATTGCTGTCATTAGTAATAATCATTGTACTAAACCACACCAGAGAAGAGAATGTTCTCTCACTGGTTTCTTCAGTAGGATCTGTGGAGTAAGCATTTTTCAAAAAAAAAAAAAAAAGTTTTAAAAAATCTACTAAACTGTAATGTTCTGGCACGTTGTTGTGCAGAATGTGCTTTGTTTTTCTCATTTTTAAAAGAGAGGGTTTGAAAGTATGATATCTTGAATATTAGGTTAAGATCTGCTTCTTTAGGTTTCCCTGGTGGCTCAGAGGGTAAAGTGTCTGCCTGCAATGCAGGAGACCAGTGTTTGATCCCTGGGTCGGGAAGATCCTCTGGAGAAGGAAATAGCAACCTACTCTGGTACCTTGCCTGGAAAATCCCATGGATGGAGAAGCCTGGTAGGCTACAGTCTGTGGGGTCTCAAAGAGTCGGACATGACTGAGCAACTTCACTTTCACTTTCTTTGTGAAAAGAATTTTGGGTGAAAATGTCTTTTCCAAAAACACTTTAAAAATTATTTAATTGGAGGATAATTACAATATCGTGGTGGTTTTTGCTATAAATCAACAGGAATCGGCCATTGGCATACATGTGTCCCCTCCCTCCTGCACACCCTTCCCACATTCCTCCCCACCATCCTTCCAGGTTGTTACAGAGCACCAACTTTGGGTTCCCTGCGTCATACATCAAATTCCCACTGGCTATCTATTTTACATATGGTAATATATATATTTCAGTGCTAGTATCTCAAATCATCCCACTCTCTCCTCCCACTGAGTCCAAAAATCTGTTCTTTACTTCTGTGTCTCCTTTGCTGCCCTGCACGTAGCATCGTTGGTACCATCTTTCTAGATTCTGAATATATGCATTAATATATGATGTTTGTTTCTCTCTTTCTGACTTATTTCACTCTGTGTAATAGACTCTAGGTTTATCCACCTCATTAGAACTGATGCAGATGCATTCCTTTTTATAGTTGAGTTATATTCCATTGTGTATATGGACCACAACTTCCTTATTCATTCATCTTATTTATTCATCTGCCAATGGACATCAAGGTTGCTTCCATGTCCTAGCTTTTGTAAATAGTGCTGCAATGAACACTGAGGTACATGTGTCTTTTTCAATCCTGGTTTCCTCAGGGTATATGCCCAGTAGTGGTAGTTTTATTTCTAGTTTTTAAGAAATCTCCATACTGTTCTCCATAATGTTTGTATCAGTTTGCATTCCCACCAACAATGTAAGAGGGTTCCCTTTTCTCCACATGCTCTCCAGTATTTATAGTTTGTCGGCTTTTTGATGATGGCCATTCTGACCAGTGTGAGATGATACTTCATTGTGATTTTAATTTCTCTAGTAATGAGTGATATTGAACATATTTTCTTGTGTTTATTAGCCATTTGTATGTCTTTGGAGAAATGTCTGTTGAGGTTTTCTGCTCACTTTTTGATTGGGTGGTTTGTTTTTCTGGTATTGAGCTGTATGAGCTGCTTGTACATTTTGGAGATTCTTTGTCAGTTGTTTCATTTGCTTATAACAGATTGAAAGATACATCATGTTTCTGGATTAGAAGATTCAGTAGAGTGAAAATGACCCCAAACAGTCTACAGATTCAATACCATCCCTATCGAACTACCAACAGTATTTTTCACAGAACAGAAAAAATAATTTCACAATTTGTATGGAAACACAAAAGACCCTAAATAGCCAAAGAAATTTTGAGAAAGAAAAATGGAGCTGGAGAAATCAACCTTTCTGACTTCAGACAATACTGCAAAACTATAGTCATCAAAACCATAATGTATTGGCACAAAAATAGAAATAGAAATCAATGGAAATAGAAAGCCTGGAGATAAATCCACATACTTATGGACCCCTTATCTTTGACAAAGGAGGCAAAAATATATGATGGAGAAAAGATGATCTCTTCAACAAATGGTTCTGGGAAAACAGGTCAACTACATGTAAAAGAATGAAATCAGAACACTTTCTAACACAATACACAAAAATAAACTCACAATGGATTAAAGACCAAAAAACTTTCTCGTCAGGACCTGGAAGCAAGCTCAACCATGAGCCCTGTGGCGATTCTAATGAGAAATGAAATGCAGGCACACCTTAGAGACTAAACAAAAAGATACCCAGGGAACACCCTGGAAGAGAGATCACCACTACCAAGAGGGCACAGGGTCACTGCCAACTGTCCTAGAGTCACCAGGAGTCCCTGAGATCCATTGAAAAGCTCCAGACCCAAGGAAGGGTAGTCTACCCAGAGATGGAGTCACTCCTCACCAGGCACAGGTCAGTCTTTCCAGGAGATTCACTCTGCTCAGCTCTGCCACCACTATTAATTCAGAACTACCAGTAAATCATCTGTTTCTCACAGGCCATTACTTGGGAGAGTTAGCACACTGGGTCACAGTGGTTCTCAGGGCCCTGGGGCAAATTATAGGGCAAGATTCAAGTTCAGTTTTCCTTCACTCATTTCTTCCCCCTCCCTCTCCTCATTACCTCTCTCCTTTTCTACTTTTCTTTTGTAAGCTGGCAACATTTAATGAAAATATCATAATGGTTATAATACCAGAAGCTCAGAACAGATTAGTTAAGCATCAAGGAATTCTCAGACTAGAGACTGGCATGCAAACGTACAGTACCATTTAGTGTCTCCATTGTTGCCACGCGGCAGGTGCTGAGTACAATGTGATCAGAAGAGAAGGAGGCACCGTGCCAGCCAGCCCAGTTGTGGAGCAGAGGAGCAGACTTCAGCAATTTTGTGGAGTATGTGCAAAAGCAGGGGTAGGCAAAACATAAGCGTTGGGTCAGACTCACTGGACTCAAGCCTTGGGTCTACCCACTCACTCACTTGCTATGTGACCTGGAGCCTCAAAAATGACAGTAACATGGTTATCTCCATGTCATGATGCTGTTGTAAAGGGCCTAAATGGTCCCTTGTACAGCACAGCAACACCAGTTAGCATCTATCCAGATAGTGAGACCCAGTGTGCTAACACAGATTCAAAATCACGTGACTGTGATTAACAAGCCTCAAAGGCTTGTCCCAGTTCTTTCACAAACCTTGCAATAATGCAACCCCACGTTAGATTATATTGGGTGTGGATGACTTCACCTCTAGCACTGTCACTGGCAGGAATGGCAGTAATAATGGTAGAATAGTAGTGAAAAATGCTCCTCGGCCTCAACTGTTACAAACTAATATTTGGAGGCAAGTGTCTCCTATGTCTCTCTACTTAGTCAACACAGCACCTGGACAAATGTTACACTGCTTATGTGTCCTTAGACTCAAGAACTTTGTGAATACTTTTAATGAGTGTGTGCCTAATTTTCACCAAGTTTTCTCTGGGTAGCTTTTAGTGACCCATCAACAGAATTTCAAAAATTCAAAATTAAAATCTGAGTTTAATTATAAATAAAAGAGCTAACAGGATTTTTTAAATCTAATGCATATGAATGTGTGGAAACATGAGCACCCTCGCGTACTGCTGGAGGGAGTAGGTTTTATATAACCTTTCTGGAGAGCAACTTGATGACGTGTGTCAAAGGAATAACCTATGTTTTTACTTTAAACTTAAAAAAGTAAACACTAATTTAAATTTTACCAGTGATACTACTTGCAAAAATTTATCCTAATAACCATAAGTGTACACAAAAAATCTGTCTTCAAATATGCTTGTTGCCTGATCTTTAGAACAAGAAAATTTGGAAACAACATAAACGTACAATAATAAATTCTCATTAAATATATTGATTTCCTAAAACATAAAATTTACATGCAACCATTAAAAATTACCTACAGAGAAGTGTGTAACAATACAAAAAGTGTTTAAGATCTATTAGAGGATAAAAGAGTTTTAAAAACTGTGTAGTCTAATCTAATTAAGTAAATTGAAAAAAATGTTTAAGAAAGAAGCTAGTCAGATCAATCCCAAATGTTAGCAGTTTTCTCCAAATTGTGGGATTACTAACAATTTGTGTGTATGCATTCCTACACTTTCCAAATTTTCCATAGCCAATGTCTTGTACTCTGAAAAAAGTAAAACAAAAAAATTTAAGTCCAAAGCTTAAAATTTAGGTTTAAATTCAAATGATCACTTTGCTATGTGTCCTAGGATAAACTACTTAACCATTCTGAACTTCATTTTCTTTCCATCTCTAGAAAGCAGGTAATCATAACTACCTCATAATGTTGTAGGAGATTGTATTAGATAATACATGTAACAGGCTATACATATAACATGAACCCAATAAATTCATGTTCCTCTCACTTCTTCCTCCAGGAGTTCACTAACAAGATGTTTAAAGCTTAACACAGGAGGCAGGATTAGAGCGTAGGTAGCATCTTAGTTTAGGCCTGAAGTTAAACCAGGTGTGGTGACAAGAAAGAGGAATATTTGTGATGAGAGAGCATAGAAAAGGCATAGTGAAAGTGAAGTCGCTCAATCGTGTCCAACTCTTTGCGACCCCATGGACTGTAGCCCACCAGGCTCCTCCATCCATGGAATTTTCTAGGCAAGAGTACTGGAGTGGGTTGCCATTTCCTTCTCCAGGGGATCTTCCCAACCCAGGGATCAAACCTGGGTCTCCCACATTGTGGGCAGACACTTTACTGTCTGAGCCACCAGGGAATCCCATACAACAAGTAACCTGGGTACTGTTTCTCTGCTCTGCTTCCCCACTGAGCAGGTCCCAGGAGATATCTTAATGCGACTCCTCATATTTAGTAATTCTGCTGAAAATAAATTTTCACTATAATACTTATCAGTGTAAAAAATTATTCCAAGATTTAATGGCTTAAAATGGCAATCAGCTTTTATTATGTCTTACAGTTTCTGTGGGTCAGAAGTGAGAGAGGAGCTTAGCCTGATGGTCCTTGCATGGGAATCTCTCACGAGGTTGCAGTCAAGAAATAAGCCAGAGCTGCAGAAGGCAATGGCACCCCACTCCAGTACTCTTGCCTGGAGAATCCCATGCATGGAGGAGCCTGGTGGGCTGCAGTCCATGGAGTCGCGAAGAGTTGGACATGACTGAATGACTTCCCTTTCACTTTTCATTTTCATGCATTAGAGAAGAAAATGCCAACCCACTCCAGTGTTCTTGCCTGAAGAATCCCAGGGACGGGGGAGCCTGGTGGGCTGCCATCTATGGGGTCACACAGAGTCAGACACGACTGAAGTGACTTAGCAGCAGCAGCAGTCTCTGAAGGCTTGAGGATCTGATTCCAAGATGGCTCATGCATATCGTTGGCAAGTTTCTACTGGCCACTGGTAGGAAGTCCCAGTTCTTCCCTATGTGGACCCCTTCACAGAGTGACTTGATTGTCCTCATGACATGGCAGTGAGCTTCCCCCAGAGTGAGTGCTCAAAGAAAGAGCAAGAAAGAAGCTGCAATGCCTTTTATGACCAGACCCTGGAAGTCAACCCCAGTTCTACAATGTTCTATTGGTTATACTGATCAGCTCTACTCGAGGTGGAAGGGACTACACTGGGGCATGTGTATGAGGAAGTAACAATCTCTGGGACCTTCTTGGGGGCTGGTTACCACAATTACACTTACAGTCCTTCTGCTAGGAGTGTTCTTCCCACAGATATCAGCACAGCTCATACTCTCATTTCTTCCAGATCTCTGCTCAAAATTTACTTTACTGGAGAGGCTTTCCCTAAACTTTCTCTCAGAATGGAATCCCTCTCACCATTCTCTCTCTCCTCTTATGCTGTTTTATTTTTCCTTTTGCACTTAGAACATCTTACAGTTACATACTCCTTTATAGGTAATTTGTAATGATTAAATGTAAATTTCATGTATGTACAATATAAGCATCATGAAAGGCTTGCCATGATATTTCCTGGTACCCAGGAGGACCTCAGTAAACAAATGAATGAGGCATGACATCACGTGACATTTCTGATACTTCACCCACAAAAAATCAGTAATTCCCTCTTTCGTGCCATCACCCTAGCTTGGAAATCTCCTATAACTGGTAAATTTAGCTTTCTGAATGCCATCTTCTTGCTTTAAATCCCTCCCAATCCACCTCCTGAGCCTTTCCTAGCTGTCCTGATCCTCTTGGTGCTCTGCTTCCTCCACCCAGACATCCCCCTTTACTGGCTGCTTCGCCCTGACATTCACATAGTTGAGGCTTCCTTATTCCAGTTCTTACCTCCTAAAGGCCTACAGAAAAGGATAACAACTAAGAAGCATCTATGCTGGCACTCCTCCTCCCACATCCATGGCAAATATTGCTAAGAGATCAGGCCATCTCCGACTATATCTGGGCCAATGAGATAATGACACTTTGCCAGGAAGATAATTGATCCTTGTTGCTTAACACACCATCAGTTCTAGTAGCAGGCACTGTAACAATGAAATCATAAAGATATTTGAATATGAGAGGGACAAATGAAACTACATAGATAATGGATAATAACCACCAAGCAACTATGTTAAGCAATTAATGTGGATTACCTGTAACATTTAATCTTCATGACCATCTACAAGAAAGTTACTATTATACCCATTTTACAAATGAGGAAACTGGGGCTCAGAGAGGTAAACAATTTATACAGGATCACTTAGCTAAGAGTTGGTATGAATTCAGGCCATCAGATGTGGAGTCTGCTCTTAAAACATCATGATATTGCCTTAAGGTCTTTGATAACCAACTGGCTCCATGGGATCTTAGGATTAAATGTCTAGTTGTCAGGCCTGAGAGTCCCCAGGAAACTGTCTCTGTCTGAAATTGCCCCCAGAGACCTTCACTCACCCTTAGAGATCCAATTTACTTCTAACCACCTCTATGAAGTTTTTGTTGATATATTTATGCCAGCACTGCTTGAACTTCGTATTATTATTTCACTTACCAGCCTGAGTGCCAGCCCACATTTTCTTGTAGGTCTTTACTGCATTGTAACTGCATAAATTTCTCATTTCTTAATCCTCACAGTTTTACGATATCAAGCCTATAATAGAACCAATAAATAAATAAATATCGTCTCTACTTCCATGATATACTTTCCATTTCTCAAAGTTAGGCTTAAGTTTTATATGCATGTATAACTGAGTCACTTTGCTGTACAGAATAAATGAACACACACTTTAAATCAACTATACTTCAATCATTTTTTTTTTTAAGATAAGCTATGTTATACATTTTTATAGCCTGGGTATTACAGTCTTTACATCAAAATGAAGAAGTTCAGCAAGCGATGGCTTCCCAGGAAATGCAGCACTGAAATCTTCTCTAGAAGCAAACTTCATGGAGAGTCATAGCTCAAAGCATGAGTGTGAGCATTTCAGTTCTGTCCTAGGAAGGTAATGAGACACTGAACTTAAATACCACTCACCATGGCATCCCCAGGCAGAGTTTCTCCTCTACTGAGCTTATAAATCCTCTGCCTCCAGCTTTCTGGTTGCTTTGATAAAAGGAGGTGTAGAATAGCTCTCCTTGGGAGGTCACAGAACTGACACTACAGCAAGAAATCAACATTAACTTCCACCAGCTCTTTCTAACAGGGCTCTGTCGAGTTCTGAAGTACTCATGGGCTTTCCAGGAAACCTAGACAGATATGGTAATGGAATGGGAAAGCTGTGAAGAGTGAGCTTTTAAAAAGTGGGAAAAGCTTCCAGACTTACTAAAAGAAGGTGGACTTAAAGCATAAATGAATAGGGAATTAGTGCCAAATGCCCAGGATGGGGCCTCAAATGGTGTGACATGGTGCCACCTGTGTGAAAAAAAAAATGTTATAATCTGGGGGACAAAGAAATGTGACCTTCTTAAGGCCATCCTCATTTCATAATTTTGGTTTATCCCCCATAAAGTGGAGGGAATGGAGCAGTTGAGGAAACATGCCAGTCTTAGTGAAGGTCTATAGAACGTGAAGTCAGTCATTCATCAGGTCAGAGTGTAATTCCTAGTGCAGCCCTTATCCCAGCTTGGCTATGGTCTGCATCTCTCTGCTCCAGGATGTATATATGACTCACCTCTTATGTGATCCTCATTGTACCTTGAATAGTGCTTGCCCTAAGATAGGTGCTTAGTAAAGGAATAATGAATTTCGTTAGATTGAATTGAAATCAACTTTGAAACACTCTTTCCTATCAGAAATCCCACTGCATTTCAGATTGGATCAAAGTATCTTTAGAAGCATAGGCTGGCTCTCAATCATGATGGGAAAAGATAGAGAGGGAGGACCTGTTTTTCCAGAAATATAGGGAGAAATGGAGTATTAAGATTACCTAGCTTACTTAAGGTATCTCTCTAGTAAGTGGTAGAACAAAATACAGTTCCGTCAAGCTTTGAAATCTGTAGTTTTCTACTACACAAGGGGGATAGTCTTCCATAATCACAGAGTTCAATGTTCTGTGTATAAAGTCTATAGACACAATTTGAAACTCCTTAATACTTCAGTTCAGTCACTCAGTCGTGTCCTACTCTTTGCGACCCCATTAACCACTAACCATTAACATTACGCCAGGCCTCCCTGTCCATCACCAAATCCTGGAGTTCACACAAACTGATGTCCATTGAGTCAGTGATGCCATCCAACCATCTCATCCTCTGTCATCCCATTCTCCTCCTGCCCTCAATCTTTCCCAACATCAGGGTCTTTTCAAATGAGTCAGCTCTTCTTTGCATCAGGTGGCCAAAGGATTAGAGTTTCACCTTCAACATCAGTCCTTTCAATGAACACCCAGGACCGATCTCCTTTAAAATGGACTGGTTGGATCTTCGTGCAGTCCCAGGGACTCTCAAGAGTCTTCTCCAACACCACAGTTCAAAACCATCAATTCTTCGGCCTCAGCTTTCTTCACAGTCCAATTCTCACATCCATACATGACCACTGGAAAAACCAGAGCCTTGACTAGATGGACCTTTGTTGACAAAGTAATGTCTCTGCTTTTCAATATGCTGTCTAGGTTGGTCATAACTTTTCTTCCAAGGAGTAAGCGTCTTTTAATTTCATGGCTGCAGTCACCATCTGCAGTTATTTTGGAGCCCAGAAAAATAAAGTCAGCAACTGTTTCCCCATCTATTTGCCATCAAGTGATGGGACCAGATGCCATAATCTTAGTTTTCTGAATGTTGAGCTTTAAGCCAACTTTTTCACTCTCCTCTTTCACTTTCATCAAGAGGCTCTTTAGTTTTTCCCTTTCTGCCATAAGAGTGGTCATCTGCATATCTGAGGTTATTGATATTTCTCCTGGCAATCTGGATTCCAGCTTGTGCTTCTTCCAGCCCAGTGTTTCTCATGATGTACTCTGCATAGAAGTTAAATGAGCAGGGTGACAATATACAGCCTTGATGTACTCCTTTCCCTCTTTGGAACCAGTCTGTTGTTCCATGTCCAGTTCTAACTGTTGCCTCCTGACCTTCATACAGGTTTCTCAAGAGACATGGTCTGGTATTCCCATCTCTTTCATAATTTTCCACAGTTTATTGTGACCCACACAGTCAAAGGCTTTGGCATAGTCAATAAAGCAGAAATAGATGTTTTTCTGGAACTCTCTTGCTTTTTCGATGATCCAGCAGATGTTGGCAATTTGATCTCTGGTTCCTCTGCCTTTTCTAAAGCCAGCTTGAATATCTGGAAGTTCGCAGTTCACTTATTGTTGAAGCCTGGCTTGGAGAATTTTGAGCATTACTTTACTAGCATGTGAGATGAGTGCAATTGTGTGGTAGTTTGAGCATTCTTTGGCATTGCCTTTCTTTGGAATTGGAATGAAAACTGACCTTTTCTAGTCCTGTGGCCACTGCTGAATTTTCCAAATTTGCTGGCATATTGAATACAGCACTTTCAGAGCATCATCTTTCAGGATGTAAATAGCTCAACTGGAATTCCATCACCTCCACTAGCTTTGTCGGGCAGTGAGGCTTCCTAAGGCCCACTTGATTTCACATTCCAGGATGTCTGGCTCTAGGTGAGTGATCACACCATCGTGATTATCTGGGTCATGAAGATCTTTTTTGTACAGTTCTTCTGTGTATTTTTGCCACCTCTTCTTAATATCTTCTGCTTCTGTTAGGTCTGTACCATTTCTATCCTTTATTGAGCCCATCTTTGCATGAGATGTTCCCTTGGTATCTCTAATTTTCTTGAAGAGATCTCTAGTCTGTCCCATTCTGTTCTTTTCCTCTATTTCTTTGCATTGATCCCTGAGGAAGGCTTTCTTATCTCTCCTTGCTCTTCTTTGGAACTCTGCATTCAAATGGCTATATCTTTCTTTTTCTCCAGTACTTTTCACTTCGCTTCTTTTCACACCTATTTGTAAGGCCTCCTCAGACAGCCATTTTGCTTTTTTGCATTTCTTTTTCTTGGGGATGGTCTTGATTCCTGTTTCCTGCACCATGTCACCAACATCCGTCCATGGTTTGCATAGCACACAGCACAGCAGCTGCGATGGCGCGGAAACAAGGCTGTCCAAGAGGAGCTACCCCACATCCAAGGTCAGGGACAGAGGCTGAGAGGAGCTGACCCAGGTCCAAGGTCGGGGGCAGTGGCAGAGAAGAGCTAACCCATATCCAAGGTAAGGCGCGGCAGCTGCAATTTGCTGGAGCAGCCATGAAGAGGTACCCCACCTCCAAGGTAAGAGAAACCCAAGTAAGATGGTAGGCACTGAGAGAGGGCAGCAGAAGGCAGACAGACTGAAACCACAATCACAGACAACTAGCCAATCTGATCACACGGACCACAGCTTTGTCTAACTCAGTGAAACTAAGCCATGTCATGTGGAGCCACTCAAGATGGTCAGGTCATGGTGGAGAAGTCTGACAGAATGTGGTCCACTGGAAAAGGGAATGGCAAACCACTTCAGTATTCTTACCTTGATAACTTGAATGTCTCATTAAAATATAGAAGGGCATTTGGCAGTACTAAAATTATGATGGGAAACATAATTTTGGAATCCCAAATAACTTTCTTGCCTGCCATCAATGTGAATAAAGTGGGCTAGCTATGTCCTTTATGCATGTTCTACACTTTCCCTAGTGTCCCTCATATAAAGAGGGAAACTAGATGGACAACCTCTGCCATAGCTATATGGACAACCTCTGCCATAGCTATATCAGCAAAGATGTCGGCATAAGGAACTGTGGATTTTCTGTAGATTTTTCCATGAGCGTAAAGCTCATCAGGATAATGGAGAGGCTCTGAAAGCTCTGTATTTGGACATGATATACAATTCTGGCTGTGGTAAGCAAAGACATGGTGTTGAGGGATGAGGACCCTGAGGTTTTAAGATCTGACATCCCTGTTAGCACTGAAATTTGACCTACAGCATTGATTTCCAACATTTTAAAAGTCACAGTGCCCTTTCTCATATAAAGTCTTAATGAAACCCCAAACTATAAAGAAAGATACAAGCAGACCTGATTGAAACAGGACGGGAATCTTGTGGCTCCACCTCCTCATTTGTTCCCTCCTGTTTGAGACAGCTCGAGATATTTCCTGGGAAACCTAGGGCTTCACAGAACTGTATGAAAATCTCTGACCCAAAAGACACGTCGCTCAAGTGACTTGTTTCCATATCAATGCCTAATTCTGTCTTGACATCATAAAATAAGAGGTGGCAATTTATTGTTTTGGTGAACAAATTGACCGACCTCACTTTTACTTCTCACTTTCATGCATTGGAGAAGGAAATGGCAAACCACTCCAGTGTTCTTGCCTGGAGAATCCCAGGGACGGGGGAGCCTGGTGGGCTGCGGGGTCTATGGGGTTGCACAGAGTCGGACACGACTGAAGTGACTTAGCAGCAGCAGCAGCAAACAAATTGACATCAATATGGGAAAACGTCATACTTAAGAATGGACTAAGCCTTTTCCACATATTGAAAAAGGACAATGTGCAACACTGCTCTAAAGTTTTTTTAATCATTGCAAAGTGCCTAGGGATATTTTTCTGGTGGCCAACAGTCTATAGGTCTAAGGAAGACACAACAATGTCAGCTTAACTGAAGCATACACAGAGGACAGAAGAGTCCCTTGGCATCTAGCCATCTCTGTGCCCAATATTCAACAGGAAGGCAGCATAGAAAGCAATCTAGTAAAGTGTTGACAGAATTAATCACCCTCCGTTTTCCAGCTTTCTTTTACTTCCTGGGCTAAGAAATTAGAAGGCTCTGGCTGAATCAGCTACACAATGACATTTCCCCAGAAGCACAGTTTTCCTGGGAAAATAAAGCTAACAAAAGGACAGGCTAACTATGTTTGATTTCCTCAAAGCCCACTGCCTAATTTTATATGAATTGTCTGATTTCTTTTAGACCTTAAGTCCATGGCCCAGTGACACTGCATTTACTGGAGAAGACAGACAAAAACACCTGTGAATAAACTGAAAAGTTAAAGTGCTGATGTTTTGCATGCGGATGGCCCTTACCTAACGTCAAAGCCCTTCCACAGATTACTTCAATGCGTAGTAATAAATATCTACCACTTATTCAAGTCTGTCTCTAATCCCTATCGTGATAGGTGAGTAAGATATTATCCCTCAATTTTACGGAAGTGGAAACTGAGCCACAGCAAGAATAAATGACTTGCTCACAAATGGCAGACTTCCATTTTGAATTCGGGACTCTTGGACATCTGATCCCCGAATCTGATTGCCTCTCCAGGCTCTCTTTCAATCTCAGTCCTTCTCAGGCATGATGCAGTATTACCAAATTACCTCAAGAGCTACAGATGGGGTCCTAGCCAAGACAAATTCTCTTCAAACAAGAGCGTGGAGAAGTGTGTTGATCTTCAGAACTCAGAGTAGACAGACGGTATCATCCTTTCTCAGGGATGGGGAGACGACTAGCCAGTTTAAGCTTTCCAGGTGTTCGGGGAAGATTGTGGTCTCTGTAAGCACGAAGGATTTTGTCTGTTATTCTAAAGGCAACAGGGAAACCTGAATCTTTCGTAATATTTTACAGTAGTAAGAATTCAAAGGTCCAAAAAGGCTTAGCATTTTGTCCAAGACTGCTAGTTTCAACCCTGGCCTCAGTAGATGATTCATGTTCCCTGTGGCATCCAGTTCCAACTGGCCAGAAGTGCATAATCTCAGGCCCAGGCTCACTGAATCGGAAAATAGTTTGAACAAGATCCCCAGGTGACTCATAGGTGCACCAAAGCTTGAGAAGCACTGCTCTAAAGTATGAATACTTTCCTGAATGCTGGGCCTCTGCCTGCAATCAAATGTTTGTATATTTGGGCTTCCTGCAAGTCAAGGAGGCAAACGGAAAGTGAGAAAGAATATGTGGTTTCCTTTAGGGGTGGTTATGTCAACGCCCTCCCCTACAGGCTCCTCCCCACCAAGCAAACAATTATCAGCTCCAGGGCAGGTGGAGTCCAAGGCCCCTGACTGACCCATTTCATCAATCATCACCTCAAAGCACCCAGGAGAAAGAGGTCCTGGTAGACGAGCGCTCAGCACTAAGAAAGACCGAGGTCCCAGGTCGCTGATAAGATGGGCGCTGTGGAGTTGGGATGAGGAAGGTCGGGACTAAGGAACATTAGGCATTCACCCCGCTGCTCTGATTGGTAATTAAGTGACTCGTCTACTGGCGGACAGTCCTGCATGTTCCCCCAGGCATCTGTTAGTTCTTCGAAAACCACTACTGACAAAATGAGGTTTGCCCTTGGTACACAGATAATGACTGAGCTTGACAGGTGTGGCGCGATTAGAAAATTTCTACATGAAGCTCATTCTGCTAGCCACTCCACAGTAAACAGACTCATTAGAACTTGCAGGTCCCTGGAGGCAAAGCATGTTTGACATTATTAATTGGCTTTTCTGTATAAGGAGTCAAATAGATGAAAAGGTTTATCAAGCTGAAATAATTAATTTTGCCTGAATTCGCTGACAGTTCATTTCTCCTGTAAAAGACCATTTTAAGGTCCCCCCTTTTTTTTTTCAAATTTCAAAGTTCAAAGACATAATAGTGGCAAAAGTGAAGCTTTTTAGTAAATTATAATTAAAGGGAATTTAATTAACTTAGACCTGGGGAAGGGGAAATAAAGGAATTGCTATCTGTGTCTATACAGAGGTCTAGATGGTTGAACATCTCATGACTTAATAATGCATTAATTTTAATCTAATCAAAGTATTATAAAAGAGGTAATTATATGTTTAAAAATTACCAGGCTCCAAGAGTGGGATTTTTAAACACTTAATACTTACCCAGTTTCTCGTTAGCAAAGTTATAATTGTTGTTCTCAGATTCTGCTTATTTAAAGATGGGGGTTACAGGCAAGAGGTTAATTGAATAAATCATTGTAAGAACCCATGTTGAAACTATGATGAACTACAAAGTTTGCATTCCCTGGCTGCAAAAGATTTTTTTTCTTCCCTTTTTTTCTCTGTGTCTTTCTGTGTCTCTAAAAATAGCAAATTATTTCCATTCCTTTATATGTGCTCCTGAATGCTCCCACACCCACTCTTTACCCCACAAAGCCAAAATCCAGTTCACATAAGAGTCTGCAAAACTTTCATCTCCAATGTGATTTTGTAGTTTCAGTGTGATACTTTTTAGTCTTAAGCAATGGATGATAAGATGCCAAGAATGGGTGAAAAGAATCATGATATCTCCAAGTGGTCATTAAACAGTAGGGTTTTGATTTCTGTAAAGGGCAATGTGTCTGGACATTTCACTGATTAAAGGCTGAGTTCTTAGGAATATCTGAAAGAGTATAGCTGTTTTGCAGCTAAGAAGTGTCTTGCCACATAAGCCCACATGTTCAGTTTGTAGTTCAAAGATGATTCGATTTTCCCTAAAACAGTCTGACCCTGATGAAATAAAAACTGGTCAGGAAGGAGAACTAGGCAGAGGAGTTATGGAGAGTGGTTCTTCCATATCTAGTGGTATGTATTAGACCAGTTCCTCAGGCTGTTACCTCCTTCCATCATAGACTCAGCTTAGGCAGCCTGAATATCTTCACCCAACTCACCCCTCTCCTATTCTATCCCATGATAACTGACCTCCTAAAAATCTAATGGCAATGTTGGTTATTTTCAGTTTGTCATTGACATTTTTATAATGCAGAAATACTTGTTGGCTATCTTCATTAAATACCAGGGCATTTACGGAGTCTCTGTTTGCTCTTCAACCTCAATTGAAGGCAAGAGCTTGGTTACCTGAGACTCACTACTACATTTCTTCAAGTAGTGTCTTTAAAAAAGTGATCACATTCAAGTGAAAATTAACACAGAAAGATTCACATCCTGTTGCATCATTTTGAAAAATACAAGAACTCTTCTACCTTTTGCCAAAATGTCCTTAGGTACACTCTTCAAATGAGGAAGGAGAGATATAGGGTACACATAGTGGCCACATTACACATATCATCTCTGTTCTCAGAGCAACCAAGTGATATTATCCCCATATTAAAGATGAGACCGTTGAGGGTCAGAGACAGGGGAATAAAAAATGCTCCTTAAGATCACACATTTCAGAAACAGAGCTGGTCTGCTTGACTTCAAGACCCATGTAATTTCCATTAGAAAGGAGTAACCCAAAAAGTTACAGACATCAGATTCCCAAACTGTAAACACTTGTAACATTTACCAGAGAGTTAACATTTGGGGTAAGAAATGTCATAACCCAAAAAGCAAATATCTGTTTCCTTGCTCAGAGGAATACTCACAAAGATGTATTTAAAAAAATGGGAAACTTAAGACCTTCCAGTCCAACAATCACAAACTTATTGTTGATCATATTTTCCACTCCTGCTTCCTTATATTAGTTCCCTCATTAACCATATATTAATGTCCAGGGGCCATTGTGATTGAATAGAGGGCTGGACATGAGGGCAGGAAGAGGGAGGAGGTTTTTGTGCAAAGATTCAGGGCTTGTGCTGCTATCACTCACCAGCATGTTTTCTTCTGAAGTCAATACGTTGTTCCATTTCAAACACGCTTAAAGAAAACACAAATTGATTTATTTACAATTCTGAACTACTTATCAAACACTAATGACAGTGCCTAGTAAAACACAGGCTGAAAATATGCCATGCAATGCTTAGTCATTCTGCTAATGGAACTAATATTTCTCCACTGTGCCTCTCATTCTACTCTCTCACCATTTGCCTCTCTTTATTTATTTCTATAATTCTTCCTGGTAAGAGTTAGAAACCCAGAAAGGATCTATGTTAGTGTGGTCAGTTCCAAAGACTCCAGAGAAAGCCCACATCTACCCAACACCTCCCTTTCATTCATTAACCCACCAGGGGCCAAGACTAATTAGATCAGCCTGCTCATTTTGAGCCGATAATTGATTTAAATAGGTTGCTCATTTAAAGTAGAAGAAAAGACTGCTAAACATTTGGTGCTGGGATTTTTTTTTTCCTTCCCTGCAACTTTCAATTGCTTGTGCAATGTAGCATAAAATGTAGAGGTCTCCCTTTTCTTTTCTCTCTTTTTTAAAAGGGGCCATAAAATTAATTACAATAAGTAGGCAACGGGCAGGGGCAGGGGGTTAACTGATGGTTCTAATGAGCTGCGGAGCTTTGGGAAAGCTGGACCACTCATGCTGTTTGTTGGCTGCGAGGGGCCATGGCTTCCAACAGGAGCATAGCGTAAAGAGGTCCTTTGGACTGATTCTGTCTTCATGGCAACCAAAGTAGCTAAGCTTCAAACAAAAGGAGGCTTCCTTTCGGAAGGTGGGGACATTCTGGAATTGTTTCCTTACCATTAAGCAAGAAAAGACCCTCAAAAGGCCTTTCCGTGATACACTCCCACCCCCAAACTCCTGTTTTTTACACAATTTGTGAGTGGGAAAGTTAGAGGAAAACTTGGACCTACTCTATATTCTGAAGACCTTTCCCTTCTCAAAGGGTCTTTCGTGACCCGTCCTGTACCATATTGATTTATTTCAAATGTGAATCAAAAACGTTTAGACTAGGCTCCTCTTGGAAACTAAATCGTCCTGTTAGTTTATACTATTCGGCTGACACAATGAAAAGAGCTTTTGTCTGCAGCCTGGAGGGCAAGAGGTGGAACCACACTTGTAATTTGTTCTGTAAATTTTATTTTGCAGTGTTTCCTATCACAGAAAGAAGGGAGCGCTCAACTTGGTGAGGGGAACTGAGGAGTGCTGCAATCTTTAAAGGTAAATAAAATGATTGGAAATAGAAAAGTTACCCCCCAAACAGCACCATGCTATATTTCAGATGTTCCTAAGTTCCTACTTGACACCAGCAACATGATCCACATAAGAAGCACATGGGTTTTGAAGGCAGAGCAACAAACTGGGGTTTCTACCCTGATTCAGTCACTTCTGTGCTCTGTGTAAGTCACTTCTCCTCTCCAATAATCTCTTTACCTTTAAAATGGAGACACCAAAGTCTATTTTGGAGGCATATCCTAAGGGTTAGAGATTAGTCAGAGCCTAGCATGCTAACAGATAGTAGCCATAATGCAAAACTGGCTTCCTAAAAACCAGGGAGGGTCACTCAGCCTCGTTTTGTTGTCTGAGGCCAGGCAGTTCAGAAAAAATATCGTTGTATTGCACACAGGGCCAGCCTCGAGGGTATACAACCTGCACAGTGACAAAGGGCCTGACACTCAGAAAGACCCCACCGTTGCTGTCTTGAAATGCTTAATTTTTGAACAGAGGACCCTGCGTTTTCATTTTGCCCTGAGTCCTGCAAATTATGTGGCCCATCCTGATGGCATATTCCCCTTGGCTAATGCTGTCTCTGCCAATCTTGGTCTCTTGAAGAGTCTCCTTATATGAGGTCATGTCTGTGTTGGTGGCACACTGCTTTCACACTTATAAATCACATTCTTTCTGCCTCTTCCACAAATTAGAACCAGAGGTGTAGCCTCTCCATTCCTTTGGGCCCAGGGCCTGACTGCCATGAAAAACTATTCAAGAGCACATGCTAGTGGCCGAAGGTCAGAATGGCACCTTTGCAGTCCCATCGCCGACCCACTGAGATAGCGCCTGTCTCTTAGAGGCTGGAGGCCTGAGCCAATGGGTGACAATGAGGACTGAGCATCCCTTTGTTAATTCAGCATTTTGTGGCGGATCATTTTCACTGTTAATGACATACGAGTTGAGTCCCAGGTAATTTTTTTCAAAGCAACCAGTTGTGAAATATCTTGAGAAAACACTGCCAATTTCCAATCCTAATGACAGAGACACTGAAGGTAAATAAGATGAATATTTATGGGATACCTGATTGCCTAAATGAGTTCCCTAAGGTATGAATAATTGAATGTATGCTAATTAATTGGGAAAAGCCAGTAGGTAACTCTTTTTTATTTACATTAGCCTCATTTTATTTCATTTCTTAGAACTATTACAGTTCCCAGTTATTTCCTATGCTTCAGTAAAGTTGAGTGTCATTGAGAGAATTTTTAATAGACATCATGAGTCTTAATTTCAATAAATGTATAAGCTAAGGTAGAATATATAATGATAGTTCTTAGGACATGGTTACTTGGCTTTTCCTAACAAAATCTATTTGTTCATTGGTGCCTTGTGCTAGCTAGCTTTTTACATATGTCTCCTGACTTACTTGTTATATTAATCCTATAAGGTTAGACATTGTATAATTGTCTCCATTTTACAGATGTGGAAACTGAGATAACAGTTAAGTGAGCTGCTCATGGCTATATGACTATAAGTATTAGAGCACAGATTCAAATTTGGCCTGCTTCAAAGTCAAAAGTCCTTCCAGAAAGGGAACACAGACTTTCACCTGGAACAGAAGGTTTGGAAAACACAGGCCTTTCCTTACCATTTTGTAAACGTGATCCCTGAAGACTTCACCCTAATGTTTAATATTGTTCTCAAAGAGCCACTAAAGTCAAATCAGTCAACATGACTAATTTTCTTTTTTGAGTCTAGACTTTTAAAATAGTTTTTATTTTAAAACAGTTTTAGGTTTATTTTAAAAATTACACAGAAAATGCAAACAGATATCTTATGCCCCCTCTTTCCACACCCAGGTTTTCCTATTAACATATTGCATTCCTGGGGTATATCTAATTGGTGAGCCACCACTGATATACTATTATTAAGTAAAGTCCATACAGTCACTTTTGCCTTGTCCTTTCCGTGGGTTTTGACAAATGCATGTCCTATATCCACCATTATGGTGTCATATGGAATAGTTATACAACTTTTGCTCCACCTATTCATTCCTCCATCCACTTTCCCACCATCCCCCCATCTGAAACCCTGGCAACCACTGATCTTTTTACTGTCTCTATAATTTTGCCTTTTCCAGAATGTCAGTTGGAATCGTACACATACAGTCTTCTCCAACAGTCTTTTCTCACTCAGCAAAATGCATTTGTTTCCTCCATGTTTTTCCATGGCTTGATAGCTCATTTCTTTTTATTGCTCAATAATATTCCATTGAATGGATTATCACAGATTATTTATCTATCCATCTATCAAAGGACATCTTGGTTGCTTCCAAGGTTTGGTAATTATGAATAAAGTTGCTATAAACATTCATATACATGTTTTTGTGTGGACATAAGTTTTCACTTCATTTGAGTAAATACCTGGGAGCCTGATTGCTAAATCTTGTAATAATACTATGTTTAGTTTTGTTAAAATTTGTCAAATTGTCTTCCAAAGTGACTTCACCATTTTGCATTCTTGCCAGCAATAAATGAGAATTCCTTTGCTCTGCATCTTTCCTGCAACAGCATTTCCTGTTGTCTTTGTTTCATATTTTAGCATTTTAATGCATGTGTAATAGTATCTCATTGTTGTTTTGATCAGCCATTTGTTCTTATTCAATTAAGAGTAAGCAGCTATCTCCCAAGTAGGGTATGCATATCTTATCATTCGCACAAGATAATGCATTGAAATACACAGAGAAAAATGGCAACCACATTTTTTTCATTCATTATGTGAAATTTTATATTCTTTGCATATATTCTTAATGTATATAATATTTTATTAGCATAGAAATTCTGTATATTAATGCTTTATAAATTAAAAATTCTTATATTGTTAAGGTTCATGTTCTCTCATTTTTTTTTTTTAATTGACAAAAGTGTTCTATTAAAAGAGGACCCTACTGCCATAGAAAACCCTGGATTATGAAGACATCAAAGACAGAGACCTAATTTTTCTCTCAAAACATGAACCTTGATTTCCATTCAATATTGAATTTGATGTTTAAAAATTCTGAAGTATGTCAGAGCTGAAGTTTATCTATGCTATTTTGTACTGGATACATCTACTAGTGTGACAAATTAGGTGTTTTCCCAGAGTAGCAGTTGTCTGAATTCATCTGCAGGAAGGATACATACAGATATGTTTTCAGAATATTGTCAGAGTGATCTTAGCTTTTCAAAGCAGTTCCTCCTATACCATTTTGTTAGGGGAAGCACACTGACTGAAACTGCCCACCCTGGCCAGGTACCATAGTAACCATTTGCATGAGTTGTTTTACAACAGGAGGTCCTGGTAAGGAACACAGAACTAATAACCCACCACCACCCAGAAGAGATCAGGAAAGGTCAAAAGGAGACATCATATATCCTACCACCTCCCAGAATCCTTCTCTCTGGCATCCATCTTGGTTGAACAAGTTGTGCACCACCAGGAAGGACTCTGAGTGGGAACGACTGGCTAAAGACAACCCAGAAACTAACCCCATCACCATAAAACCTGCAAGCTGTGTGGCAGAGCTCTTCTCCTGGGTTCCCTTACCCTACTGCTCTCCACCCGGGTGCCCTTTCCCAATAAAATCTCTTGCTTTGTCAGCACATGTGTCTCCTCGGACAATTTATTTCCAAATGTTACACAAGAGCCCAGTTTCGGGCCCAGAAAGAGTTCCTTCTTCCTGAAACAATTTTACTTCACATATTAACAGAATGACTACGGCTGTTTTATTGATAGTTTCCTTTTCAAAACTGATTTTTAAAGGACCAGTGTGAACTGATAATCCTTATAGAATGAGTTCTATTGTTAATCCCATTTTATAGATGAGGCAACTGAAGCATAAAAAATTTAAATAACCTGCCAAAAGCTCTCAATTTGTAATTGGCAGAACCATGATTCACACTCAGGTGTAAATGCCAGAGTCCAAGCTCTTACTCATTAGATTATTTTGCCAAAAACATTTATGTGCTTTATGAGGAGGCATGTGTCTATATAATCTAGAGAAAAACTTGACCAGCTTGGCAAAAGGAAAACCAAATTGTGGACTGCGCCATCAGTATAGATCTTTGTTTTCAAGTGCAAACACATGCTTTTTTTCCGAAGCAATATGTATGCAGGGCAGACACTGGCAAAAATTTTAATCACTATACATCATGTGTTTTTGATGGGAAATACTAAATATCTTCTGTATATATAGAGAAAGTCTAAACCAAAGAGATCACATTTGTAAAAATATCACTCTTCACATCATAAAAGCAGTATGAGAACCTGTCAAAAAAAAAAAAAATACCAAGGGACAAGTTGATAACAGCCAGTAGAAGAAAAACTCTAGGTTTGGAAATTATTAACGGGCCTGATCCTTCAAAATGAGATACTGGAAAACACTATCTTCAGTATGACATTTGGACTCCATAACACTTTAAAAACAAAGGTGAAAAATGTTAGGTAGGATTTTCCTCCTGTTGACTAAAGTGATGCACAATTTGAGAGCTGTGAGTTAAGTTTTATTTGGGGCAAAATGAGGACTGAAGCCAGGGAGGCAATACCCCAGGTAACTCTGAAAGACTGCTCCAAAGAGGCACTGGGAGGAAGGTCAATACATAAGACTTTGGCAAAGGGGGAGTTCAATACCATCCTCATTTTACAAAAGATTTTTTGCTAGTCATGAGGATCTGATGTCATCATGCAGGGATTTAGTACTTTTCTAGAAATAAGAGGAGATGCAAGGATTGAGATCATAAAATCTGATCCTAAAAACACCCAACTATCTAAAGACCTATCCCACCAGATTCCCTGGAGCACAGAATGTCTCATTCCACCCTGAATTTCCTCAGGGGGTGTTGAAAGTCAACAGCTGCCTCAGCACAGGGTTCAGTCTCCAGAGGGTTCATCTGCAGAGGCAGATGGCAAATGCCCTTGTTCAATCACTGGCAATGCTCTTGGTAAGTGCCAATTTGTAGTTAACGCTCCTTTCTACTTCTCTCCCTCCCTTCTTTCTGAAATAAAAAAGGATATTGAGGATTTCATTGAGAACCACTGGTTGAGAATAACAGCTCTAAAGAAAGTTAAGGAGGAAAGTAGTTTCATAAAATACAACAGAACCTTTTTTCAGCTGGACTGGCCAGAATTTTAGAGTTAGATCCACTCTTGAAACCTCAATGAAGCATAATTATTATGTGGTTGTCAGTCTTTGATAGAACATCCAACAATCTAGTACCTTCTAGTATTCTCTCCTTTCTGTAGTCTCCATAGGTGAGACCTTCAGAATATGAGGGAAGTGATGGTTTGATTCCTTAGGTTCAGTCACAACAGACATTGAAGCTTCTGACTTGCTGTCTTAGATTTTTTGCTCTGAGAGAAGTCAGTCATCATGCTGTTACGAGACTCAAGATGTCCTATGAAATGAACTGCCTGGAAAGGAACTGAGAACTTCTACCAATAGCCAGTACCAACTTGTTAGCCATGTGAGTGAGTCACCTTGGAAGAGGATCCTCCAGCCACAGACAGTCCTTCAGATAACTGCAGCCCCGGCTAACACCTGACTGTGACTTCATGAGAGATCCCTAGTATAGCCCAGTCGCGCTTTTCCTGCATATCTAACCCACAGAAACTAAGAAATAATAACAATTGATTGTTTACATTACTTGAGTACTAGGGCGATTTATTATGCAGCATTAGGTAACTGATTCTGTCAGAAAGCCTGGATATTTGGCCAGAAATACAAAAGAACTGAGGCTACCATTGAGTTGAAAAATGCAGGTTGCTAAGCAGAGAACTCTTTGATGGGAGACTTGAGATATGTGGAGCTTTGATCCTAGAGCAAAAGTGTGAAGTAAAGGATGTCCTGAAGGCTGCAGATGAAACCAACTAGGTCAAAACCACGTGTCAGCACCAAATTAAAACTAAAAAAAAATGCCTAAACTAAAAAGTAAGTGACTAAATTAATGTAAAGCAAATGAATTTTTTTTTCAAATACTCCTTGAAACATGATCAGTTACAAATTAGTGAAAAGAGAGAAAAAGAAAGAAAAGAAATAGAACATTCTTAGGAATGTTTTAGTTTTATCAGCTAAGCATTTCTCCAAGTCTGTGTTCTTTAGATAACAGTAATAGTAATAAAATTATTAAATTAGTTCAAAGACCAAAAATTTCTCAGGTCGAGAAGATGCAAGGTTAACTGCAGATGTTAGAATGAAATAGATACAGCTATTGGGCAAGGGATAGAGATTGTAGTGTCATTCATCTCCCCTGTGGGACATAGCATGTCCCAAAGATGGCTTGCCAGCATGAGATACCTAGATATAAAGCCAAACTTGACATAAACACTTTCTCCCAGATGTGACCAGAAGGGATGTTAGGTGAAGCCACCTGTTCAAGTAATAGCAGCCACCACAATAATAATACTAGGTAGCATTTATTTAATGTTTATTATGTGCACAAGCACTGCTCCAATTCCTTTACAAATATAAACTCATTATTCATTTAATTAACTTAATAACCCAAACATCTGTCAGTCTGCTGTTATAGCTTCCTTCCTTTGAAGTCTAATGCATTTCTACGTCTGAAAATATCCCTTTTAGCAAAGGGTTCCATTAATTACCACTATTCACATGCCTACTGTGTGCCAGGAATTGTGCTTTATGTTTTACAAAAGCATCACCATATGCAATCATGTAGGTTATGCAGATATATATGATCCCATCTCATATTAGCATATCTCATCCTTTTAAAAACCTATGTCAGAATTATTATCTTTATTTTACAGAATAGTAAACCTTGACTCAGAAAGATGAACTCACTTAATATGGCCTCAGAGCAGATAAATGGCAGAAATAGAATTTAATACCCAGAATTTGTAAGCCCAAAGTATATGCCCTTTCCTCTCTAGCATGCAGATTTAACAAGAAAAAGACATATTATATGAGTCTCATTTTAAACCAGAGCTAGTTTCTAAAGTTAGCTACAAAAATGAAAACTGCTTTTCATCTCAGTTAGATTCATGAAAATATATTAAATTGTCCATAAATCATGTCACATTTTCATATGACCATTCTTCCTCCTAGCTCTCCTACAAAAAAATTCTTGGTGACTTAAAACAACAACCATTTTTGTTTACTTATGATTCTGCAGTTTGGTTAGGACGTGAGGAAGGCTAATATGTAGTGTTGCTGCTGCTGCTGTTAAGTCACTCCAGTCGTGTCCGACTCTGTGCGACCCCATAGACGTCAGCCCACTAGGCTCCCCCGCCCCTGGGATTCTCCAGGCAAGAACACTGGAGTGGGTTGCCATTTCCTTCTCCAACGCATGAAAGTAAAAAGTGAAATAAGGTTATCTGCCCTCAAATGTGGAGAAGGCAATGGCAACCCACTCCAGTACTCTTGCCTGGGAAATCCCATGGATAGAGGAGCCTGGTGGGCTGCAGTCCATGGGGTCGCAGAGTCGGACACGACTAAGCGACTTCCCTTTCACTTTTCACTTTCCTGCACTGGAGAAGGAAATGGCAACCCACTGCGGTATGCTTGCCTGGAGAATCCCAGGGACTGGAGCCTGGTAGGCTGCTGTCTATGGGGTCACACAGAGTCGGACACGACTGACATGACTTAGCAGCAGCAGCAGCAGCCCTCAAATGTTCAACATAAAATGGTAAGACATGGATTGAATAACTGTACTAGAAGCTTTCATTCAAAATAGGAAAAATAAAGTGATATCAGCAAAATAGCAAACTAGGAACTTCCAAGCCCTTGTTTTCCCCATGAAAATAAATGAATAAAGTAAGATAAAACAGAACTGACTGAACAAATATACAAGCTTTAGAAAAGAGTGAAAAATCTACAGCAACCAAATCAGCATCCAAATAAAAGTCCACATTCAAAATGGTAGGAAACTTTGTGACATAGTTATTCAAACTTTCCCTACTCTTTCTATCCATGGTGTGGTCTTGTTCTAAAGCAAACAGTGACATAATTTCCAATTTTCACTCTTGGACTGGAAGGAGCAGAGTAGCTGATACTCACAATGTTCTAACCTGTCTGGGGGCTGCCTAAAAACTGATTTTGTCTTGTCTGACTCAGATCTTGGATGAGAAAGATTAGCAGCTGCTATTTGTGAAAGTTATGGAAATGGAGGTGGGTACAATGGACCCATATATACCTGAGGAAGAGACTGTGTATGGAATCATACAGTAGTCATGTAAAGTCCCAAGGAGAATCTAGATGAAAATGTTTGAGAAATTAAAGCATTCAAAAGCAGATCTGTGTAAAGGGAATAAAGAAAGTCACATATAACCCAGGCAAGATGCATGTTCAAAAAAGACCTGAGAAGAGTTTCAGATTGCACTTCAAGTTTATACCTATGGATAGGGCATGCCCAGCTACTCAATGAATGACTTTCCAGGCACAAAAGTGTGCAGATGCTATTTTTACAAAATTTCAACAAAAAATTACATTATAAGGCATACAACAAAATGAAAAATCAGACAACAGAGTTAACTGGTAAATACCATCCATGAAGAAGCACAGACATCAGACTTGCTGGACAAATACATTGATAGAGCTGTTTTAAATATGTTCAGAGAGTTAAAGAAAAGCCAAACAAGAAAAACTAATGAACTCAGTAAAAAAAAAAAAAAAAAATGAGCACAGTGAGAATATCAACAAAGGGACAGATATTATTGTGCTATGCTTACTCACTCAGTCATGTCAACTCTGTGTGACCCCACGGACCATAGCTCACCAGACTCCTCTGTCCATGGGATTCTCCAGGCAAGAATACTGGAGTGAGTTGCCATGCCCTCCTCTAGGGGATCATCCTAACTCAGGGACTGAACCCAGGAAAAATTATTAAGAGGAACCAGATTCTGATGCTGACCAAAAAAAAAAAAATAATAATAATAATTGAATTACAATAATACTTTGCCAACAAAGGTCCATCTAGTCAAGGCTATGGTTTTTCCAGTAGTCGTATATGGATGTGAGAGTTGGACTATAAAGAAAGCTGAGCACCAAAGAATTGATGTTTTTGAACTGTGGTGTTGGAGAAGACTCTTGAGAGTCCCTTGGACTGCAGGAGATCCATCTAGTCCATCCTAAAGGAGATCACTCCTGGATGGTCATTGGAAGGACTGATGTTGAAGCTGAAACTCCGATACTTTGGCCACCTGATGTGGAGAGCTGACTCATTTGAAAAGACCCTGATGCTGGGAAAGATTGAGGGCAGGAGGAGAAAGGGATGACAGAGGATGAGATGGTTGGATGGCATCACCAACACAATGGACTTGGGGGTGGACTTTGGGAGTTGGTGATGGACAGGGAAGCCTGGCTTGCTGTGGTTCATGGGGTCACAAAGAGTCAGACACGACTGAGTAACTGAACTGAATTGAATTACTGGAGGATTTCAACAGCAAATTGGAACAGGCAGAAGAAAGAATATGTAAAAATAAGCCAGAAATTAAAATTATCAAGTCTGAAGAGCAGAAATAAAAAAGAATGAAGAGAAATGAACAAACCCAAAGGGACATATGGGATATCATCTAAAGGAACCTAAAGGAACAACATATTCATTATGGGAGTTTCAGAAGAATAAGACAGAAAGAAATGGTAAGAGATTATTTGGAGAGCTAAAGTCCAAAAAAGATTCCTAAATTTGATTCAACACATGAATCTACAAATACAAAGAAGCTCACTGAACTACAAGTGGAATAAATCCCAAAGAGATACATTTTATAATTTAACTGTCAAAGGCAAAGACAAATAGAGAAACAATTAAAAGACGCTTACTCCTTGGAAGAAAAGTTATGACCAACCTAGATAGTATATTCAAAAGCAGAGACATTACTTTGCCGACTAAGGTCCGTCTAGTCAAGGCTATGGTTTTTCCTGTGGTCATGTATGGATGTCAGAGTTGGACTGTGAAGAAGGTTGAGCGCAGAACAATTGATGCTTTTGAACTATGGTGTTGGAGAAGACTCTTGAGAGTCCCTTGGACTGCAAGGAGATCCAACCAGTCCATTCTGAAGGAGATCAGCCCTGGGATTTCTTTGGAAGGAATGATGCTAAAACTGAAACTCCAGTACTTTGGCCACCTTATGCNGTTGGACTGTGAAGAAGGTTGAGCGCAGAACAATTGATGCTTTTGAACTATGGTGTTGGAGAAGACTCTTGAGAGTCCCTTGGACTGCAAGGAGATCCAACCAGTCCATTCTGAAGGAGATCAGCCCTGGGATTTCTTTGGAAGGAATGATGCTAAAACTGAAACTCCAGTACTTTGGCCACCTTATGTGAAGAGTTGACTCATTGGAAAAGACCCTGATGCTGGGAGGGATTGGGGGCAGGAGGAGAAGGGGACGACCAAGGATGAGATGGCTGGATGGCATCACGGACTCAATGGACGTGAGTCTGAGTGAGCTCCGGGAGTTGGTGATGGACAGGGAGGCCTGGCGTGCTGCGATTCATGGGGTCGCAAAGAGTCAGACACGACTGAGCGACTGAACTAAACTGAACTGAAAAGCACTCAGAAAGAATCAGCTTGTCAGATACAAAGAATTCTCAATAATATTATCAATTGATTTATCAGAAGAAATTTTCAGGCCAGAATGCAGTGGTATGATATATAAGTGCTGAGTCAGAGAGAATAAAAACCTGTTAACCAAAGTTATCTATTGAACCAAATTGTCCTTCAAAAATGAGAGAAAAATTAAGACATTCCCAGATAGATAAAGACTAAGGGAGTTCATTAACATCAGACCTACAAATAAAAATTGCTGAAGGGAATTCTTCAGGTTGAAATAAAAGGATACTAGGCAGTACCTCAAAACAGTGTGAAGATATAATATTCTCTAGTCAAGGTAAACACGTGGGCAAATATGAAAATTGGTATTATTGTAATTTTTGTTTGTAACTCCACTTTTTATATTCTTCAGGGCTTAAATAATAAATGCAAAGTTATAAATCTATGTTAGTGATCAGTCTAGTTACCATCTGTCAATAACAAATATCCATTCCGTTCCGTTCAGTCGCTCAGTCGTGTCTGACTCTTTGTGACCCCATTGATCGCAGCAAGCCAGGCCTCCCTGTCCATCACCAACTCCCGGAGTTCACTCAGACTCACGTCCACTGAGTCCATGATGCCATCCAGCCATCTCATCCTCGGTCGTCCCCTTCTCCTCCTGCCCCTAATCCCCCCAGCATCAGAGTCTTTTCCAATGAGTCAACTCTTTGCATGAGGTGGCCAAAGTACTGGAGTTTCAGCTTTAGCATCATTCCTTCCAAAGAAATCCCAGGGCTGATCTCTTTTAGAATGGACTGGTTGGATCTCCTTGCAGTCCAAGGGACTCTCAAGAGTCTTCTCCAACACCACAGTTCAAAAGCATCAATTCTTCGGTGCTCAGCCTTCTTCACAGTCCAACTCTCACATCCATACATGACCACAGGAAAAACCATAGCCTTGACTAGACGGACCTTAGTCGGCAAAGTAATGTCTCTGCTTTTGAATATAACAAAATTAATGTAATATTATTGACTATATTCCCTATGCTGTATGGGAGCTTCCTTGGTGGCTAGGACAATTAAGAATCTGCCTACAATGAAGGAGACCCGGGTTCAGTCCTTGGATTGGGAAGATCCCCTGGAGAAGGAAATGGCAACCCACTACAGTATTCTTGCCTAGAGAATCCCATGGCAGAAGAGTCTGAAAGATTACAGTCCATGGCGTAGCAAAGAGTCGGACATGACTGAGCAACTGATACTCCTTTACAGTACCTCCTCATGACATTTATTTTATAACTGAAAATTTCCACCTCTTAATCTCCCCCTCCTATGTCATTTACTCTCCTCCCTCCTCTTAACAGCCACCAGTTTGTTCTCTGCATTTTTGAGACTGTTTCTGTTTTTTTATGTTTGTTCATTAGGTTTATTTTCTAGAATTAACATATAACTGAAATCATGCAGCATTTGTCTTTCTGACTAATTTCACTTAGCGTGATATGTTTAGGTCCATCAATATTGTTGCAGATGTTAAGATTTTATTGTTTTTAATGGCTGTGTAATGTTCCATGATATATGTATGATATTCCATTATATATATATACACACATATATATACACACATTATATAGTAAATGCTCATATTATACATATATAACATTGTTAATATACATATAATATATATGTTGTTGTTGCTGTTCAGTTGCTAATCCAACTCTGGACCCCATGAACTGCAGCATACCAGGCTTCTCTGTCCAACACTGTCTCCCTGAGTTTGCTCAAACTCACATCCATTAAGTCAGTGATTGGTAAAGAAGACATATAAATATATGTGTATGTATATATAATAAAAACTCATTATATACATATGTATATTATATACATTCATAATATTGTAACAATATTACATAGTATTGTAACAATATTATATATGAGTATATATAATATATATGTATATGGATATGTATCTTCTTTACCCATTTATCTCTCAGTGGGCAGTTAAGTTACTTCTATATATCTTGGCCATTGCACATAATGCTGTAATGAGCATAGAAGTACATATTTTTGTTCAAATTAGTGTTGCTGCTTTCTTTCTTCAGAAAAAAAAATGCCAAGATTTGGAATTGCTGGGTTGTATGGTAGTTCTATTTTCATTTATTTTAGAATCCTCCATATTATTTTCCACAGTGGCTGTACCAATTTACATGCCCATTAACAATGCACAGTGTTTCCTTTTCTCCACAGCCTTATCAACGCTTGTTACTTATTATCTTTTTGATAATAGCCATCCTGACAAGTGCAATGTGTCATCTCACTGTGGTTTTCACTCGCATTTCCCTGGTGATTACTGAGGTTGAGCATCTACTCCTGTGTCTGTTGACCATCTGTATGATTTCTTTGGAAAAAATGTCTATTTAGGTCCTCTGCTCATTTTTAATCAGTTTTTGTTTTGTTTTGTTTTTTACATTGAGTTGTATAAAATCTTTGTATATTTTAGATACTAATCCTTTATCAGAAATATTTTCAAGTATCTTCTCTCATTCAGTAGGCTGCATTTATATTTTGTTGATAGTTTGCTTACCTGTTTAATGCAGTCCTATTTGCTTGTTTTGCTTTTGCTTCCATTGCCTGAGAGAATATATCCAAGGATATAGTTAAGACTGATGTCAGAGAGCCTATTGCCTATGTTTTCTTCTAGGAATTTTATCGTTTTTCAGGTCTTACATTTAAGCCTTAGATCTTTTTGAGTTTATTTTTTGTAAATGGTATGAGAAAGTAGTCTGGTGTCATTCTTTTGTATATAGCTCTCCAGTTTTCCCAATACCATTCATTAAAGAGGCTTTCTTTTCCCCATTGTATATTTTGCCTCTTTTGTTATAGATTATGTGTGGTAGTCACTCAGTCATGTCTGATTCTTCCCAAACCCGTGGACTGTAGCCCTCCAGGCTTCTCTGTCCATGGGTTCTCCAGGCAAGAATGCTGGAGTAAGTTGCTATGGCCACCTCCAGGGGATCTTCTTGACCCAGGGATCAAACCTACATCTCCTGTATTGCTGATGGAGTCTTTACTGCTAAGACACTGGGGAATCCCTGTGATTTTTCTTTAATCACTTACTATTGTTGATTTTTATAAGCTTATTGAAAGAGTTATTTTATATGTATTTACCCAAATTTGTATCAACTATCACTATTGTGCATACAGAAAATAAATAATAAAAGCAAAGCAAATTAGTTAAGGTATTTCCAAAATTTTCTCACATTCAGAGTCTGACTTGAGAGTCAACATTTATGCTCATCCACAAAATATCACCCTCCATGCCACCAAGTGCATATCGAGGCAGCATTTCCTAAAGATTACTCCACTGTTACATCTAGAATTTTCTTCCAAGCTGCTAACATGCATTATTCAAGTTTTGATGCTGATATTTTCTTGATTGACCAAGAGGTAGCTTGAATCAGTTACATTAGCCCTGTGTTGCTTTGAATTTCTTCCAGAGACTTGGCAGTTCCTTTTGCTTTGGGTTGTATTGCTTGGACTATGATAAGTAATCCTTTTGCACATATCGTAAATGCAGACTTTTTGACAGCTTCATACATCTGTGGGTCTCTTCCTTTTTGAGTCTCCATAAAGTACTTGGTCTTCACATTTCAGGAATATGCAGACTTGTGGCCATTGTCCAATCATATTTGCTTTTCATTCCACTGCTTTATTTCCATGTCTTCTGTTTTCACTAGAACATTTTGTATCAGTATCAAATCACAGTTAAAATGTATTTAAATTACAATTAAACTCAATAAATGTAGTGCTGCTGCTGCTGCTGCTAAGTCACTTCAGTCATGTCCGACTCTGTGCGACCCCAGAGATGGCAGCCCACCAGGCTCCCCCGTCCCTGGGATTCTCCAGGCAAGAACACTGGAGTGGGTTGTGATTTCCTTCTCCAATGCATGAAAATGAAAAGTGAAAGTGAAGTCGCTCAGTCGTGTCCGACTCTTAGCGACCCCATGGACTGCAGCCCACCAGGCTCCTCCGTCCATGGGATTTTCCAGGCAAGAGTACTGGAGTGGGGTGCCATTGCCTTCTCTGGACAAATGGCATAGAATAAATTTTAAAGTAATAGCAGGACATGTTGGAGTTTGAAAGGATGTGAATAGTGGAGGCCATTCATCATGTCTCTCTACATTTTATCACCTCTTCATATATGTTCCTATCTTTTGTATTTTGGTCTTAGTATTATTAATTAAGAGAAAGAAAGAAATTGTACTATATTTAAAATATTTGTGAGATGAATTTTTGAAACACTTTGTTTTAGCCTGTGACTTATTTTTAAATTTGTCTAGAAGTCTTTGATCATACAGAAGTCTGCAACTATAGCACAGTAAAATGTATCCATGTTTTTCTCCATGGCATATTAATTTTTATCTTATTTTATAAATAATTCTGGATATTTTCCAATATTTCCAAAAAATTTTTAATTTTGGCTTTTCAACACTTAGGTTTTTAACAGCCAGAATTTGGCTTTTGTGTATGGTGTGAGGTAAGGTTTTCATTTTCTCCACATGAATGACCAATTATCCCAAGAGAGTCTGTCCAAAGTCAATCCTTCTTCACCCTCCTGATTTGGAGTGCGGTCAATTTAGGGAACACAGTTGAGGGAATAAAACCCTGACTTGATAGAATTTTCCTTTGAGAACATAAACTCATAATCAAATGATTATGTAAGTACTTGAATATGGATGGAATATACGCTAAAATACTCTACTCTGATAATTTTTAATCTTTTAATGTAGAAATAGGTTCTGATTAAAACTATGGACCTCTCTCTAAAAGGAAAAAATAAATGCACAAACACATTAAAAATATATTCGAAATTTGTGCACTGGCCTCTTCCCCTCGGTTTAGAGTGGAGAAATTGGGGGAATGTTGATATATTCATCAAGAGGTCACAGGTACTATATGTCATAGCCAGAAAAAGAATCCATATCTCCCATGTCTCTGCTTTGTACCATTCCACATGCATACTTACAGTGGAGCCATGAAAGCAGAACAGGGAAACACCACAAATTGTGGTCACATGCTAAAAATAATCAAAGAATCAACACCAAAACAGTAACATGAATTTCATTTCTGATCTAAATTTAACAGTTAATTGTATATGACAGGTGAAACTGTATGGTTATAAAGAACTGAATTTGAGAGAAGGATTTAACTTTAATTTGTTCATTGGGTCTGCTGCCCCATTCAATGGAGAAGGCAATGGCAACCCACTCCAGTACTCTTGCCTGGGAAATCCCATGGATGGAGGAGCCTGGTGGGCTACAGTCCATGGGGTCGCAAAGAATCAGACACGACTGAGCGACTTCACTTTCACTTTTCACTTTTCTGCACTGGAGAAGGAAATGGCAACCCACTCCAGTATGCTTGCCTGGAGAATCCCAGGGACTGGAGCCTGGTAGGCTGCTGTCTATGGGGTCACACAGAGTCGGACACGACTGACGTGACTTAGCAGCAGCAGCAGCAGCCCCATTCAATAGGAAGGACTTTAGTAGTAGGTAATTTCTAGATTGATTTATGGCTTTGGCACCATATAAATCATCATTGGAAGACCTAATTTGTTTGTTATATGCAAATTACCTCGGTGAGCTTATTAAAGATAAGGTTGGACTGGTATTGAATTTAATTTAGGACAAACCAAGAAGGATTAAGGTACTTTGTGATTGATTGAGTTGGAAAGTTGAAAGTCAGCAACTAGACAGATTGATGTGTTCAGCAAGACATTTTGAATCGAGAACCATCACATACAATGTAGGAGCTCAGTTAATAAATTAACCAAGAAAAGAATGATCTCACTTTGAAGGGTTAGAATGATAGAAACTCCATCTAGGATATTAAAGAAACTTGAAATTAAAGGTGTTTTAAAATTGTAAAAAATTAAAACCTGTGGAAATGAACCCAGTTGGGCAGTAAATGAGGATTAAAAGTTATGACAAATCTGGTGGTTGTGGTGATATTGATCTAGGTATTTCTCTACCTTTATCATTCTGGGGAAAGAATCAAACTACTCAGTTCTTAACTGAGCCCAAACTGCCAAACCCCCAAAGCTCTAATTCCCATCCAAACTGGATTGATGTGAAGTGAAGCTATACCTTGAGAAGCCCCTGACCTCCATGATCCCTGAAATAGTTCCAAACTATTCCAATGAAACTGAATCACTGAAAGAATAAAGCTGCATCTCTGGAGAAGTGGTTTTGTAGACTTGACAATCCTGCTTCTTTGAGCCATTTGTCACACTTGTTCATGGGCAAACAGCTTCTGCATCTTTTATGACTGAGGGGTTAAATGTCTTCCCATCCATGGGAATAAATTGTATTATACCATTTTTTGTGTAACACATTTTTTCTTTATCTCATTTTTTTTTTCATTCCCAGCATTCTACCCCATCAGAGAATGAATCTCAGTCCTCCCTTCTTTCTCTTTCCCTCCCACAGTATTTTTTTTCTCCTCCAGCCTTATTTTTTCACTTTTAGAATCCTCCCTCTACCTGCTTTCAATACCACTACTCAATAGTTTTCTTACCCCCAGTTTTATTAGAAGGTTCTGCTCACATCTTCTGTGTTTCACTTTTTTAGACACTAGCCTTTTTTAGACACTAGCAGTAAAATAGTACTGAAGTGGCAGTAGTAATAATGGTAGTGGTGGAGTGGGTGTATGTTAGTTGCTCAATCCAACTGTTTGTGACCCCATGGACTGTAGCCCACCAGACTCCTCTGTCCATGGAACTCTCCAGGCAAGAATACTGGAGTGGGTAGCCATTTCCTTCTCCAGGGGATTTCCTGACACAGGAATCGAACCTGGGTCTCCTGCACTGCAGGCAGATTCTTCACCATCTAAGCCACCAGGGATCTTGTGTGTGTGTGTGTTGTGTGTGTGTGTGTATGCGCACTCAATTGCTCAGTAGTGTCCAACTCTTTACAAAGCTATGGACTGAAGCCCACCAGGTTCCTCTGTCCATAGGGTTTTTTCAGGCAAGAATACTGAACTGAATTACCATTTCCTCCTCCACATGACCTTCCAGACCCAGGGATCCAACCTGCCTCTTTTGTGTCTCCTGCATTGGCAAGCAGATTCTCTACCCCTGAGCGACCTAGGAAGCCTCTATAGTAGTGATAGTAATAGTATTTATTATTTTTATAGAAGTGCTGCAGCAGAAACATCACATTCTTGTAAAAACATTCAACACACTTTTCCATTGTTAACCCTTTAATCTTACCAAAACCTACCCTCACAAATCTTTAGACGGTTAGCCATAAACTAATGAAACAATATTTACTCCCCATGGCAGAAAGTGAAGAGGAACTAAAAAGCCTCTTGATGAAAGTGAAAGAGGAGAGTGAAAAAGTTGGCTTAAAGCTTAACATTCAGAAAATGAAGATCATGGCATCCAGTCCCATCACTTCATGGGAAATAGATGGGGAAACAGTAGAAACAGTGTCAGACATTTTGGGGGGGGGGCTCCAAAATCACTGCAGATGGTGACTGCAGCCATGAAATTAAAAGATGCTTACTCCTTGGAAGAAAAGTTATGACCAACCTAGATAGCATATTCAAAAGCAGAGACATTACTTTGCTGACTAAGGTCCATCTAGTCAAGGCTATGGTTTTTCCTGTGGTCATGTATGGATGTGAGAGTTGGACTGTAAAGAAGGCTGAGCACTGAAGAACTGATGCTTTTGAACTGTGGTGTTGGAGAAGACTCTTGAGAGTCCCTTGGACTGCAAGGAGATCCAACCAGTCCATTCTGAAGGAGATCAACCCTGGGATTTCTTTGGAAGGAATGATGCTAAAGCTGAAACTCCAGTACTTTGGCCACCTCATGCGAAGAGTTGACTCATTGGAAAAGACTTTGATGCTGGGAGAGATTGAGGGCAGGAGAAGAAGGGGAGGACAGAGGATGAGATTGCTGGATGGCATCCCTGACTCGATGGACATGAGTCTGAGTGAACTCCGGGAGTTGGTGATGGACAGGGAGGCCTGGCGTGCTGCGATTCATGGGGTCACAAAGAGTCAGACACGACTGAGCGACTGAACTGAACTGAACTGAACTGAATGGCTAAAGATGAACATCTTTTTATGTCTTTATATCCTTCTGTATATTCTCTTTGGTGAAATTCTCTTTTAGCAAGATTCTTTTCATGTTTTTTGCCCATTTTATAATTGAATTATTTGTTTGTTTTACTGTTGAGTTTTGAGCATTCCCTGTATATTCTAGATACTAGTCTTTTGAAAGACATGTAGTGTATAAATATTTCTTTCAGTCTATAGTTTATCTTTTTTATCCTCTTAACAGAGTCCTTCACAGAGCAGAACATTTTCAATTTTTATGAAGTCCCATCTATCAAATATTCTTATGTAGATTATGCTTTTGTGGTCAAGTCTAAGAATTCTTTACCTAGCTTTAGATCTGCAGACTTTCTCTTGTTTTTCTTTAAAAAGCTCTATAGTTTTATATTTTACATTTAAGTCTATGATTCATCTTGAGTTTATTTTTATGCAAATTATGAGACAGAGTGAAATTCTCTTTTTCCTCTCTAGATATCCAACTGCTCCACTACCATTTGTTGAAAAGCCTGTATTTCTTCAATTGAATTGTTTTTGCACTTTTGTTAAAAATCAGCCCAGCATACTTGTATGTGTCTATTTCTGGGTTCTCTATTTCTGTTCCACTGATATATATAAATATACTTCTTCTAGTGCCATGTGGTCTTGTTACTGTAACTACATAATAGGCCTTAAAAAGATTATTCCTCTCACTTTGTTTTCAAAATGGTTTTATCCATTGTAGTTCCTCTATCTTTCCATACAAATTTTAGAATAATTTTGTCTATATGTACAAAATACTTTGCTGGAATTTTGATAGGAATTGCAAATATATATAAATCTGTGCATCAGTTTGGGGAGAGTTGACATCTTTTCTACGTTGAGTCTCCTAACCCATGAGCAAGGATTGCCTTTTTATTTATTTTAGTTGTTGTTCAGTTGCTCAGTTGTGTCTACTTTTTGCCACCCCATGGACTGCAGCACTCCAGGCTTCCCTGTCTTTCACCATCTTCTGAGCTTGCACAAACTCATGTCCATTGAGTCAGTGATGGCATCCAACCATCTCATCCTCTGTCATCCCCTTCTCTTCCTGCCTTCAATCTTTCCCAGCATCAGGGTCTTTTCCAGTGAGTCGGCTCTTCCCATCAGGTTGCCAAAGTATTGGAGCTTAGCTTCAGCATCAGTCCTTCCAATGAATATTCAGGGTTGATTTCCTTTAGGCTTGACTGGTTTGATCTCCTTGCAGTCCACAGGACTCTCAAGAGTCTTCTCCAACACCACAGTTCAAATGCCTCAATTCTTCGGCACTCAGTTTTCTTTATGGTCCAACTCTCACATCCATACATGACTACTGGAAAAACCATAGCTTTGATTATACAGACCTTTAGATCTTCTTTATTTCATCAGTGTTGTGTAGTTCTCAGCATACAAGTTCTATACAAGTATTGCTACATTTACATCGAAGTATTTAATTTTTAAAGCAATTATAACTGATAGCTTGGGCTTCCTGTTTGGCACTGATGGTTAAAAACCTACCTGCCAATGCAGGAGACATAAGAGACAAGGGTTCAATCCCTGGGTCAGGAGATCCCCTGGAAAACGGAATGGCAACCTACTCCAGTAGCCTCACCTGGAGAATCCCATGGACAGAGGACCATGGTGGACTACAGTCCATAGGGTCACAAAGAGTTGTACATGACTGAAGAGACTTAACACACAGCATTGTATTTTTAATTTCACTGTCCCTGTGTTCTGGAGAAGGCAATGGCACCCCACTCCAGTACTCTTGCCTGGAAACTCCCATGGACGGAGGAGCCTGGTAGGCTGCAGTCCATGGGGTCGCTAAGAGTTGGACACGACTTAGTGACTTCACTTTTCACCTCTCACTTTCATGCACTGGAGAAGGAAATGGCAACCCACTCCAGTGTTCTTGCCTGGAGAATCCCAGGGATGGCAGAGCCTGGTGGGCTGCTGTCTTGGGGTCACACAGAGTCGGACACGACTGAAGTGACTTAGCAGCAGCAGCAGTCCCTGTGTTCATTGCTAGTATATAGCAATCAATTGTTTTGTATGTTTATCTTTATCATGCAAACTTGCTAAAGCCACTCATTTGTTATAGTTCTGTGGAGATTACTTGAGATTTTCTACATAGACAACCATGTCATCTGTAAGTAGGGACAGTTTTATTTCCTCCTTTCCAATATTCATGCTTTTTATTTTTCTTTTCTTACCTTAAGGCATGAATTAGAACGTCTATCACTATGTTGAATAAGAGCAATGAGAGTAGATGTCTTTGCTTTGTTCCTAATCTTGGGGCAAAAGTATTCAACCCTTTATCATTAAGTATAATGTTACTGAAGGTTTTTAGAGATGACTTTTATCAACTTAAGGAAATTCCCTTCTATTCCTAATTTTCTGAGAGATTTTATCATGAATAGGAGTTCAATTGATACCATCATGTGATTTTTTTGGCCCATTGATATGGTGTATTACACTGACTGATTTTCAAATGTTGAACCACCCTTGCATCCTTGGTGAATAAACCCCACTTGACTCTGATGTATAACTATTTGTATGTATTGCTGAATTACATGTGCTAATATTTTGTTGAGGCTTTTTATGTCTAAGTTCTTGAGGTCTTTAGGGTTTTTATTTTTGGTATTAGGGTAACACTAGCTTTATAAAACGATATGGAAAATTCTGTTTCCTTTTTCCTAAAAAAGACTATGTAGAATTTGTGATAAATCCTCTTTAAACACTTGGTAGAATTCTCCGGTGAAGGCATTTGAGCTTGGAGACTTCTCTTTGAGGAGTTTTAAAATTATAAACTCAATTTGAAAAAATAGTAATAAAGGTATTCAAATTGTCTACTTACTGGACTGGGTAGCCATACCCTTCTCCAGGAGATTTTCCCAACCCAGGGATCAAACCCAGGTCTCTTACATTGCAGGCAGATTCTTCACCATCTGAGCCACCAGGGAAGCCCTTAGTTTCCTTAAAGTAATAAAGTTATTCAAATTGTCTATTTCATATTAGGTTAGTTGTGTATTTTTTAGAAATTGATCCACTTCAGCTTCATAATCTTTTTTCTCTCCTTCCAGGACTCTGATGACACAAATATTCTTCTTTATGTGTTTTGTTTCCTTGCTGAAACTTTCTTTTTTCACTTTTCATTTGTTTCAAGCATGTTCATAATTGCTCACAAAACATTTTTAAGATGACTGCTTTAAAATCATTGTCAGATAATTCTAGCAATTCCGGCATCTTGGTGTTGACATCTATTGACTGTATTTTTCCATTCAGTTTGAAATCTTCCTGATTCTTGGTATGATGAGTGATTTTCAATTGAAATCTGGACATTTTTGGTATTGTGCTTGACTTTTGACCTTATTTGAACCTTCTATTTTGCTGACTTCCTCTGACATGCTCTAGTGATGTGGGGAGAAGAGAGGCATCTCATTGCCAGATGCAGGTAGAAGTTCAGGTTCACTACTTAGCCTCCTTTGACATCTAAGAGCAGTATGAGAGAGCTCCTTGTTACTGTTAGGTGGAAGTAGGAGTTATAGCTCCCCACCAGATCTCCACTGACACCTGTCTAGCTAGGAGGGGTAGGAATGGATCATTGTTTTTCCCTAATGTGCTTCAGTAACATCATGAGGGTCAAGGGGACAGTGTTCACCTTACTGCTAACTCTCCATTGATATCACTCCAACAAGATGAGGGGCACCTCTTACTGACACACGGAGGAGAAGTCCAGGCTCCCCACATGGTCTCCACTGACACTGTGGCCGAGGGTGGGCAGGGATGAAGGATCCAGCTTTGTCGGGGGCCAGCATGAGGAATCCCACCTGTGACAGGGTCACGTGGCAAACTCAAATGGCAGGGCAATTTGAGTCATCGGATTTCTCCCTGGTCTTTCCTGAACATGTGCCCCCCCAAAATAAGAATTTGTCTGTTTTCCCATTATTTTCTAATTTTCTCTGGAAAAAGTTAATTCTGAGCTTTGGTTTCCTGCATTTGAAGTGTTTCAGCCCAACCCCCCTTTGATAACACTCTAGCCTGCCTAAACAGGGTCCCCTGACTTTTTGCAAGCTTGTGAATTGCTCACAACCTCCCAACTGTGAGAGGCACAAAAGCCTTAAAGTATCGTAAAGTTTCAGAGCCTTTTCAAATTCATATTGGTGACAGGATTTCACGGTTGACTCGATGATTGCTGCCAGACCTCCTTATTTTTTTTTTTATCTATCAGGCACCCAGGAAGATGTAATCAATACATATGGGATATGGAAAAGAATATCTAGTAGTTTTGATGTTAGCAATATTAGACTTTTGCTATAAATCACTGTACTTCCTTTTATTACAAACTGCTGTATTTTTATTTAGTGTTTTCTGAGAGTGGCATTCAGACTTTGGAAAGATTAACACAAATGAGTCTTCTGGTTAACAAAACTTCATCAGAAGAGAGCCATAGAAATGTTAATAGGCCTCTTGGCCAGAAGATAATGTAAACCACCTGGGACTTTTGTAACAGGAGAGTATGCAAAAAAGAAAGCCTTGTCTCAATGAGGGTCAGGACTGCTACCTCTTCGTAACTCTGCATATTCTATTATGTATGATTTGGTGTATATAAGCTGATTCTGAACAATAAACTCTCTCTTGGAGCCTTACGCCGACGCTGGGCTTCCCCATGTCGTTCTTTTCTCCTTCTTTTCTCTCCTTTTTCGGCTGAATTCCCATCTGGGGCGTGGGGGCTCGCCATGTCTACTTACCTGTCCCGGCTGCTAAGATCTGTAGGAGAGAGAGCCCAGGGCAGGGCACTCTCCGATATTCAAACGGACGCCAGTGGCCGCCTAACGTAGATGGCGCAAACCTCTTGTCTTGAGGTTTTATTGGCTTTCCACGTAAACCAAGTTATTCAGCCTCCTTTCTTCTACTAATTTCCTACTATACTATTCTATCCTGAGCTATCCTGTTCTCTCCTATCCTTTCCTATCTCGCCCGCTCTGTCCCCCTTTGAATATCCCTGGATCCACCGGGGCTGGTCCCGGCACAGCTTGGTGCTGGCCTTCCCTGAGACCACCACAGCAAGAGGGTTGGGACACCTCGTTATGGTCTGGCAAGGGTGCAAGCCTAGGCTCACTACTTGTTCTTTGCCGGCACGAGTAGGAGGGGGCAGCATTTTTTTCTGTGGTGCTTGGCTAGAAAAAAGTGATTATCACCTGAAGCTTTTCTGTCTTTCTAGACTTCCTATTTCCTAATCCATTGCTTAGTAAGAATAGGCTCTTATTTGGGCCTTTGTTTGTTTGTTTGCTTGCTTGTGCCCACTGGCATTTCCAGATTGCTGGCTTGTTCAGTTGCAAATAAGCTGATGATATATAGTACAAAAAGGCCATCCAGGGAACTCATCATTGTGTCATTATCTGGGTCTTGGGTCCCTGGCTGGTCTGTTATACTTAGGAAGAATAGTAGGGAAAAGTCTGTCTACTTCATTTTCCTGGAAGTGGAAGTCAAGTACTGATATTCACAAATTTTAAAACATCTAAATTGTTGAATTCTCTAGTCTATGTCCTGTGTCCTTTCTTTCCTCTCCTCCACCTACTCAGTGACTAAAGGGGACTTCTCATAAGTCTGTTTTTTATACAGTACAGCTTTCCCCTAGGGAAGTAATCATAAAATAGTTGACCATGAATGAAGGGATCGGGGGAGGAATTTTAGCACATGCAAAAAAGGAAATATGAGGTTAAAAAAAAGGGTCAATATTTTAAAAAATGGTAACTTCATTTCAAATGTATTATTTTTATAGCACCTGCACCAATCCATAAGTTAGGTATTATTATCAGTTTACATTGAAAAGACTGAGGTTGCTAGAGGTGACAAGTTTCCCCAAGGTAAGAAGAAAATGTGAAGAGATTGAGTCAGCTATATCTGTCCCCTTTATTAGGAAAGTGAAGGCTTTCTCAGAACCCACACTGACAGACTTCCACTAGCATATCACTGGTACAATACTATGTCATGTGGCCATTCCTCGCTGCAAGTGAACCTGGAAAAGCTAGTCAGTGCTTCAGTGGATGGCTATAAGTAGAAGGTTGAGAATGGCTGTTGGGCCCACCACCCTGCAGGTTTGCCATAATCCATAACTGTTATCCAGGGGCCTCTCCCTATGCTAACCTGCCCAAATTTCCAGGGGATCTACTTCATTTTTAAAAAGTATATTCAATATGCTTTCATATATGGGAACTTTAAAATAAATAATAGGTTGAAAAAATTTAACTTAACATCCTCCTCACATCTGGGAATCTGAAACTGTAATGGCCTATATATGGTAAGGGAGAATTTTTACATTTAACCAAAGAGGACATAAATTTAAGCAGATTGAAAAGTTTGATAACAGAAAGTGAGCATGTTGGGCACTATTAAGAGATGCCATCTGTATGAATCAGGGATTTTATGAAACAAAGCATATTTATGTCTGTGTGTATGAGTGTGCATGCATGCTTAGTCGTGTCTGACTCTTTGAGACCCCACGACTGTAGCCCACCAGGCTCCTCGATCCAGGCAATTTTCCAGGCAAGAATACTGGAGTGGGTTGCCATTTTCTACTCTGGGGGATCTTCCTGACCCAGGAATCAAACCTATATCTCTTGCACCTCTTGCTTTGGCAGGTGGATTCCTTACCACTGCGCTACCTGGGAAACTGTGTGTGTGTGTGTGTGTGTGTGTGTGTGAGAGAGAGAGAGAGAGAGAGAGAGAGAGAGGGGCAGGGGGAGAGGGGAGAGTTATTATGAGGAATATAATTATGGAGATTTCAAAGTCCCAGACTTGTCATCTGCAAACCCAGGTAAGTTGGAAGCGTGATTCAATCTGGGTCCAAAGGTCTGAGAGCCAGGGAAACCAATGGTTTCTGTCTCAATCCAAGGGCAGAAGACCGACATTTCAGCTCAAACAGAAAGGGAGCAAATTCTCCCTTCCTTCACTTTTTGGAGGAAAGGGAGGCCCTCGGCAGTTGGAATGATGCCCACCACACTGGGAGGGCCACAAGCTTTACTCAGTCCAACTCAAACACTAATCTCATATGGAAACACCTTCAAGACACCCCCTCTCTACCCAGATAATGTTTATTTAAATAGCTGGGTAGCCGGTGATCCTGTCACATTGACACACAAAATTAACCACCATATTACCCCCAAATGGGCCTTCCTGGTGGCTCAGATGGTAAAGAATCTGCCTGCAGTGCAGGAGACTCAGGTTTGACCCTTGGGTCCCCTAAAGAAGAGAATGGCTACCCACTCTAGTATTCTTGCCTGGAGAATTACAAGGACAGAGGAGTCTGGCAGGCTACAGTTCATGGGGTCGCTAAGAATCAGACACAACTAAGTGTGCAACTAAAAGTGATTTTCACTTTTACCAAATACCCTGAAAGTTATAGGAGCTCTAAAGGCCATATACAAAGATGAATTGACTGCCCTCTTTGTCAGCATCAGCTCATCTATTGAAAGGGGTCAGCGTGTTCTCTGGATCTGTCTAGAGTCAAGATGGAAGTGGTCACAAACAGTTTTGTGACAGTGTCGCACGTTCCTGAAGTGCAAGGAAGACCCACAGAGGGAGGGAGAAAAGAAAACATATGCTGTGAACCATGGCCAGAGCTAAGGGCCTTGTTTGGTTATGCTTTCCTTCAGGGTCACTTGGCATAGACAGTAGTCAAGCTCAGGATTGGAGGAAAATCTCTTCTACTCTATTGGATTGCTGACTGTCCAAGGAGTAAAGCACAGTAGAAATAGCAGGCAGATATAAGACTCCAGATGTTGGTGATAATTGTATTTAACCTTTCCTAAAGGAGCATTAAACAGGCTTTAACACTTTGGTGGGGGTGGGGGGAGCCTCAGTGTGTGAAAAAAGAAACAGCAATTGCTGACAGAGTCACTTTCCATCTGAAAGAATCATGCCAGAATCAATTTCTAATAGGAAGGAAGGGCTGTGAGAGTGCACTGTGGATTACGGTCACGTTCAACATCACATGTTAAATCTCTAAAAGCTTCTCTGTACAGATTGTAAATTACCCTGACCTTAAAGAAAATGTTCACTTTAAGGCTTTGGTTTTTTGAACATTCCCCTGGACAGTCTGACCTGGCTTTCAATGAAATAAGAAACGAGCCAAGAAATCAGCTGAGTCACACGGAATCAAGGGTCAGGCTTGGTTTGATGATTGATTCAGACTGTTTCCTTGCCAGCCATATGTTGAGGACAGAAAAGAGCATTATTTCCATAAATGATGACCAAACCCAGGGCTAATTTAGAATGACTACTTGCTACTCTGGGCTTCCCTGGTGGCTCAGGGGTAAAGAACCTGCTGTCGTGCAGAAGATACAGGTTCTATTTCTGGGTCGGGAAGATTCCCTGTAGAAGGAAATGGGAATGAACTCCAGTATTCTTGCCTGGGAAATCCCACAGACAGAGGAATTTGGTGTGCTACAGTCCGTGGGGTCGCAAAAGAGTCAGACATGACTTAGCGACTACACAACAATAACAACTTTCCTCACCAAATTTGCTGCGGCTACTGTCAAAAATTAATGTGGGAGGAGAACAAGATGGTGGAAGAGCAGGTGGACGTGGAGTACATCTCTCTCCACAGATACATCAGGAATACACCTTCAAACACAGAAGTGCATGCAGAACACCAGCTGAGAGCAGGAGTACCTGACCAGTGAAAAAGAATATATAGATCCTTGCAAAACTCGGTAGGGGTAAAAACAGGAGTGTTAGTAGGACTGGACCTGCCCTCAGCAGGTGGAGGAACTGAAGCAGGGATCCAATCCCCACATTGGGCAATTGTCTGAGTCGGAGGAGAAACATTTAAGGCTGAGAGTGAAACAGTTGATCCATGACAGCCTATATGGAATGAGAATCAGACAGTCCTTGCTGCAGCCATACGTTCCCCAGACAGGGATGCAGTTGCCATAGAAGGCGCAGTGGCTGGGAGCTGGAGTTGAGGGATTGTGGAGCAATCCCAGGGTGAGGGCTGCTGTTGATTGTGGGGAGATGGATCAAGGGGGTGTGAGGGAGGAGACTGTGGTGGGAAATGCCAGTGGAGGAAAGCCAGGCAGCCATGGAAGCAAGGTGATACTGCTGAGTCAACATAGAGGGTGGAGCCAATACCATAGTCTCTCTCTCCCCACTCGCCATTATCTGCAGCTGAACAATAGAGAGGCTGGCCTGATGCACTGAACTACAGAGTAGGACCCCACCCAGGGTGCCCCTTTAAGTGCCTGACGTGCCAATCTACAGAGTAGGATCACAGCCAGGGAGGCCCCTCTATGTACCTGCTGCATCAAACAGCAGAGAAGGAGCTCAGGCAAGGTAGACCTCTAAGTGCCTGAACAAGTGGAGCTACGGAGAAAGACTGGCCAAAGAGACCTGATTGCCAGCTATAAGAGCCTCGAAAAAAGACTGATAGGGCCATAATTCCTGAGGCAGAGACAGTTCGTGTCGCTGCACACTGGACACCACCAGGATCCTGCAAGCCAAGCACCTGTGCTATCTTCACACTCAACTCTCACTGGGGCAGAGCTACCACAAGCAAAAAAAAGTCTCATCTATGCATGCAGGGTCGCTTTGGTAGTGTCCAACTGTTTGCAACCTCGTAGACTGTGGTCTGCCAAGCTTCTCTGTCAGGGTGTGAGGTTCTCTAGGCAAGAATACTGGAGCATATTGGCCAATACTTGTTGCCATATCCTGCTAGAGCACTGTATTTTCTGCTGCCTTAGCTGCCAACTCCCCTGAGTACCTGGTGCTGCCAGAACCCCTGTAACCCAAGCAGCTGCACCACCTCCACACCTGGCCCTCACAGGGGCAAACCCAAATCCTCCAGGGCAGCCTCGGGAGCAAACCCCAGTGGACAACCCACATGCAGAGGTGGAAATAAAATCACAATTGAAAGCCAGGGGCAGTGTGGCTAAGGAAGACCTAAAACCTTCCCACCAGCTGTACAAGCTGCAAATTAAATCCACATGATCAACTAGGCAGATTCTTTGTCTATGGAATATATACAAGGTCATTGAGAGCTCCCACAAAAGAAAACACACTAGTTCTGTGGACATTGGAGGCAAGAACACACAGAGGCAGGACCAGATTAGAACCTGAGCTGCTTCCACAGCAGTCCAGAGACCAGCACAGTGTTTGAGGGCATTCTAGGGAGGTGAGATGGACTGTGACTCCCAGCAAGGGAAAGGACTCTGACAGCAGTGACTCGAGAAAAATATGTATTATTCATATGTTTTGACTTGTTCTGTAGATTCTTTTGGATTTTTTCTTTTTTTTTCTCTCCTTTTTAGTCCCCCCTCTATTGTAGTTGTTGATTTTATTGGCACTCTGAAATCTAATTAAGCTCTTAAGCTTTTTGTTTTCCTCAGTCACAGTTTTTTTGCTGTTGTTATAAACCTCTGCCTCTACATTGGGCTTTTGCAGTTTTGTGGAGTTTTCCTTTGTTTTCTTTTTTCTTTTTTAATTTTAATGTTTTTAACCTATTATTATTATTTCTATAATTATTCCTTTGTTTGCCTTTCCTACTATTCTTTTCCCCTTGCACTTCATCTTTAATGGATATAAATCTTCTTCATCTACCTCTATTTAATTTTGCATATCTAGTCTCTCTTTCCTTTCTTTCTTTCCTTTTCTCTCTACATATTTGCTAGTTCTATTTTCATTGCTTTATTCCCCACTTGGCACCTTGCTTTAGTTTTGTTTTCCAGTTTGTGCTTTAGTTACCTTTGCTCTTAACTCGTAAATATAATTTTTGATTTCCTTTGTTCACCAGGTCAATCTACTGTACTGTACTTTTGTTGGACTGTTTTGACTTTGCTCATGAGTGCAAATGTATATGTGTCTATTTCATTATTTTAATTATTATTTACCTGATTTTGTCACTGCCATGTGTCTGAGTTTCATCTTTGATTTCTCATTTTTGGATATTTGTTTTAATCTCACTTAATGCCATAAGGAACCTCTTGTGGAATCTTCATTCCTGACCAGAGATCCAAGCCCTGAGCCTTTGGAGTAGGAGCACTGATTCTAAGACCCTAGACAACCAAAGAACTAACCCTAGGGAGTATCAAATAGTGAGAACTCACACAAACAAAACCACTTGAACACAAGACCCAGCATTACCCAACCACCAGTAGCCCCTGTGCAGGATGCCTCATCTAAACAAGAAACAAAACAAAAATACAAACCAAATCACCAGCAGACAGGACGACCACCTCACTCAGCCTTGTACATCAGAGCAAAAACAAACAAATAAAAACTCAGCACAAATCTCACCCTATATAAGCTTACACAAACCACTGGACCAACCTTAGGAAGGCAGAAACCAGAAGAAGAAAGAATTCAACCTTGAAGCCTTGGAAAAGGAGACCTCAAACACAATAAGTTAAAAAAAATAATGAAAAGGCAGAGAAATTCTACACAAATGCAAGAACAAACTAGAAACACAGAAGTCCAAATAAATGAAGAGGAAATAGGCAAACTACCTGGAAAAGAATTCAGAATAATGATAGTAAATAAGATCAAAAACCTTGAAAACAAAGTGGAAAAAATGCAAGAATCAATTAACAAAGACCTAGAAGAATTAAAGAATAAACATACAGAGACAACCAACACAATTATTGAAATTAAAAATACTCTAGAAGGAATCAATAGCAGAATATCTGAAGCAGAAGAACAAATCAGTGAGCTGGAAGATAAAATGGTGGAAATAATTTCTGAAGAGCAAAATAAAGTAAAAAGAATGAAAAGAACTGACAATAGTCCAGAGACCTCTGGGACAATATCAAACGCACCAACATTTGAATTACAGTGGTTCCAAAAGAAGAAGAGAAAAAGAAGGGGTATGTGCAAATTTCTGAAGAGATTATAGTTGAAAATTTCCCCAACATGGAAAAGGAAATAGTCAATTAAGTTTAAGAGGCACAAAGAGTTCCATACAGGATGAACCCAAGGGGAAACATTCCAAGACATGTATTAATCAAACTAATAAAGGCTAAACACAAAGAAAGAATATTAAAAGCAACAAGGAAGAAGCAAGAAGTAACATACAAGGGAAACTCCACATGCCTAACAGCTGATCTTTCAGCAGAAGTTCTGCAGGCCAGAAGGGAATGGCAGGATATATTTAAAGTTCAGTTTAGTTCTGTTTAGTTCAGTTGTCAGTCGTGTCCGACTCTTTGCGACCCCATGAACCGCAGCATGCCAGGCCTCCCTGTCCATCACCAACTCCTGGAGTCCACCCAAACCCATGTCCATTGAGTTGACGATGCCATCCAACCACCTCACCCTTTGTCGTCCCCTTCTCCTCCTGCCCTCAATCTTTCCCAGCATCAGGGTCTTTTCCAATGAGTCAGCTCTTCACATCAGGTGGCCAAAGCATTGGAGTTTCAGCTTCAACAGCAGTCCTTCCAATCAACACCCAGGACTGATCTCCTTTAGAATGGACTGGTTGGATCTCCTTGCAGTCCAAGGACTCTCAAGAGTCTTCTCCAACACCACAGTTCAAAAGCATCAATTCTTCAGTGCTCAGCTTTCTTTATAGTCCAACTCTCACATCCATACATGACCACTGGAGAAACCATAGCCTTGACTAGATGGACCTTTGTTGACAAAGTAATGTCTCTACTTTTTAATATGCTGTCTAGGTTGGTCATAACTTTCCTTCCAAGGAGTAAGCATCCATCTTTTAATTTCATGGCTACAATCACCATCTGCAGTAATTTTGGAGCCCAGAAAAACAAAGTCAGCCACTGTTTCCCCATCTATTTGCCATGAAGTGATAAAAGGGAAAAATCTACAACTAAGATTACTGTATCCAGCGAAGATCTCATTCAAAATGGATGGAGAAATAAAAAGCTTTTCAGACTAGCAAAAGTTAAGAGAATTCAGTACCACCAAACCAGCTTTACAACAAATGTTGTAAAGGGACTTACATATATTTAATATATAAATGTTAAAGGGACTTAAATAGTCAAGAAATACAAGAGAAGAAAAAAGATCTACAAAATCAACCCCAACAATTAATAAAATGGCAATAGGAACATATGTATCGATAATTACTTTAAGTGTAAATGGATTAAATGCTCCAACCAAAAGACATGGACTGGCTGAATGGATACAAAAACATGATACAAAACATGGATACAAAAACAAGACCCATATATGTATGCTATCTACAAGAACGCACTTCAGACCTAAAGACACATATTGACTGAAAGTGACATGGAAAAATATATTCCGTGCAAATGGGAAGCAAAAGAAAGCTGGAGTAGCAATCCTCATATCAGACAAAATAGACCTTAAAATAAAGAAGATTATCAGAGATAAGGAAGGACACTACATAATGATCAAGGGATCAATCCAAGAGAAAGACATGACAATTGTAAATATCTATGCACCCAACATAGGAGCACCTCCATACATGAACACTAACAGACATAAAAGGAGAAATGGACAACACCACAATAATCAGTTCAGTTCAGTTCAATTGCTCAGTCGTGTCCGACTCTTTGTGACTCCGTGAATCACAGCACACCAGGCCTCCTTGTCCATCACCATCTCCCGGAGTTCACTCAGACTCATGTTCATTGAGTCTGTGATGCCATCCAGCCATCTCATCCTTGGTCATCCCCTCTCCTCCTGCCCCCAATCCTTCTCAGCATCAGGGTCTTTTCCAATGAGTCAACTCTTCACATGAAGTGGCCAAAGTACTGGAGCTTCAGCTTCAGCATCATTCCTTCCAAAGAAATCCCAGGGCTGATCTCCTTCAGAATGGACTGGTTGGATCTCCTTGCAGGCCAAGGGACTCTCAAGAGTCTTCTCCAACACCACAGTTCAAAAGCATCAATTCTTTGGTGCTCAGCTTTCTTCACAGTCCAACTCTCACATCCATACATGACCACAGGAAAAACCATAGCCTTGACTAGACAGACCTTAGTTGGCAAAGTAATGTCTCTGCTTTTGAATATACTATCTAGGTTGGTCATAACTTTTCTTCCAAGGAGTAAGCGTCGTTTAATTTCATGGCTGCAGTCACCATCTGCAGTGATTTTGGAGCCCAGAAAAATAAAGTCTGACACTGTTTCCACTCTTTCCCCATCTATTTCCCATGAAGTGATGGCACACCCCACTCACACCAATGGACAGATCATTAAAACAGAAAATTAATAAGGAAACACAAGTCTTAAATGATACATTAGATGAATGGCTCTCATTGATATCTTCAGGACATTCCATCCAAATGCAGAAGAATACACCTTCTTCTCAAGTGCACATGGAACGTTCTCCAGGATAGACCACACCTTGGGTCACAAATCAAACCTCAGTAAATTTAAGAAAATTGAAATCACATCAAGTATCTTCTCCAACCACAACACTATGAGACTAGAAATCAATTACAAGAAAAAAAAACTTTAAGAAACACAAACACATGGAGATTAAATAACACATTTCTAAATAACCAACACATTACTGAAGAAATTAAAAAAAATTCTAGAAACAAATGACAATGAAAACATGACAATTCAAAACCTATGGGATGCAGCAAAAGCAGTTCTAACAGGGAAGTTTATAGCAATACAGTCCTACCTCAAGAAACGAGAAAAACATCAAATAGACAACTTAACTTTACACCTAAAACTGGAAAAAAGATTTTTAAAAAATTAGTAGAAGGAAAGAAATCATAAAGAACTGAGCAGGAATAAATGAAAAAGAAAAGAAAAAAACAGTAGTAAAGATTAATAAAACTAAAAGCTGGTTCTTTGAGGAGATAAACAAAATTGACAAGCCTTTGGTCAGACTCATCAAGAAAAAAAGAGAATAATTAAATCAACAAAATTAGAAGTGAAAAAGGAGAGGTTACAACAGACAGTGCAGAAATATAAAGGATTATAAAAGACTATTATGAAAAACTATACGGCAATACTTTGGCCACCTCATGTGAAGAGTTGACTCATTGAAAAAGACCCTGATGCTGGGAGGGATTGGGGGCAAGAGGAGAAGGGGATGACAGAGGATGAGATGGCTGGATGGTATCACCGACTTGATGGACATGAGTTTGAGTGAACTCCTGGAGTTGGTGATGAACAGGGAGGCCTGGCATGCTGCGATTCATGGGGTCGCAAAGAGTCGGACATGACTGAGCAACTGAACTGAACCAAACTGACACAGCAATAAAATGGATAACCTGGAAGAAATGGACAGTCTTAGAAAAGCTCAACCTTTCAACTGAACCAGGAAGAAATAGAAATTATGAACAACCTAATGACAAGCACTGAAATTAAAGCTGTGATAAAAAAAAAAATCTCCCAGAAAACAAAAGCCCAGGACCAGACGGCTTGACAGCAGACTTCTATCAAACATTTAGAGAGGCGTTAATGCCTATCCTTCTAAAACTCTTTCAAAAACTTGCAGAGGAAGGAGTACTTCCAAACTCATTCTATGAGGCCACCATCATCCTGATACCAAAACCAGACAAAGACAACACAAAAGAAGAAAACTACAGGCCAATATCACTGATGAACATAGATGCAAAACTCCTCAACAAAATTTTAGCAAATAGAATTCAGCAACACATCAAAAAGTTCATACACCATGATCAAGTTGGGTTTACTCCAGGAATGGAAGTATTCTTAAATATATACAAATCAATCAATGTGATATACCATATTAACAAGTTGAAAGATAAAAATCATATGATAATCTCAACAGATGCAGAAAAAGCCTTTGACAAAATTCAGCACCCATTTATGATTAAAACTCTTCAAAAAATGGGCATAGAAGGAACCTACCGCAACAGAGTAAAGGCCATATATGATAAGCCTCAGCAAACATTATTCTCAATGGTGAGAAACTGAAAGCATTATCCCTAAGATCAGGAACAAGACAAGGGTGTGCACTTTCCCCACTATTATTCAACATAGCTTTGGATGCCCCAGCTACAGCAATCAGAGAAGAAAAAGAAATAAAAGGAATCTGGATTGGAAAAGAAGTAAAGCTCTCATTGTTTGCAGATGACATGATACTATACATAGAAAACTCTAAAAATAGTGTCAGAAAATTACTAGAGCCAATCAGTGAATTTAGCAAAGTTGCAGGATACAAAGGCAATACACAGAAATCTCTTGCATTTCTGTATACTAACAATGAAAAATCAGAAAGAGAAATTAAGGAATCAATCCCATTCATCATCACAACAAAAAGAATTAAATATCTAGGAATAAACTTACCCTAGGAGACAAAAGAACTTACACAGAAAATTTTAAGACACTAATGAAATAAATCACAGATGACATAAATAGATGGAGAGATATTCCATGTTCCTGGGTAGGAAGAATCAATATTGTGAAAATGACTATACTACCAAATGCAATCTATAGATTTAATGTGATCCTTATCAAGTTACCAATGGCATTTTTCACAGAACTAGAACAAAAAATTTTACAATTCATATGGAAGCACAAAAGACCCTGAATAGCCAAAGCAGCCTTGAAAAAGAAGAATGGAGCTGGAGGAATCAACCTTCCTGGCTTCAGGTTATACTACAAAGCTACAGTCATCAACACAGTATGGTACTGGCACAAAAACAGAAATATAGACCAATGGAAAAAGATAGAAAGCCCAGAAATAAACCCATGTACCTATGGGTACCTTATTTTTGACAAAGGAGGCAAGAATATACAATGGGGCAAAGATAGCCTCTTCAATAATTGGTGCTGGGAAAGCTAGACAGCTACATGTAAAAGAATGAAATTAGAACACTTCCTAACACCATACACAAAGATAAACTCAAAATGGATTAAAGACCTAAATGTAAGGCCAGAAATTATAAAACTCTTAGAGGAAAACATAGGCAGAACACTCAATGACATATATCAAAGCAAGATCTTCTATGACCCACCTCCTAGAATAATGGAAATAAAAACAACAGTAAACAAGTGGGACCTGATTAAACTTAAAAGCGTTTGCACAGCAAAGGAAACTGTAAGCAAGGTGAAAAGACAACCCTCAGAATGGGAGAAAATAATAACAAATGAAACAACTGACAAAGGATTAATTTCTAAAATATACAAACAGCTCATACAACTCAATGCCAGAAAAACAAACAACTCAATCAAAAAGTGGGGAAAAGACCTAAACAGACATTTCTCCAAAGAAGACGTACAGATGGCTAACAAACACATGAAAAGATGCTCAACATTGTTCATTATTAGAGAAATGCAAATCAAAATTACAATGAGATATCATCCACATCAGTCAGAATGGCCATCACAAAAAGTTTACAGTAAATTCTGGAGAGAGTGTGGAGAAAAGGGAACACTCTTGCACTGTTGGTGGGAATGTAAATTGATACAGCCACTATTGAAGACAGTATGGAGATTCCTTTAAAAACTAGGAATAAAACCACAATATGATTCAGCAATCCCACTCCTAGGCACATATCCTGAGGAAACCAAAATTGAAAAAGACACATGTATCCCACTGCTCACTGCAGCACTGTTTACAAAAGCTAGAACATGGAAGCAACCTAGATATCCATTGACAGATGAATACTACAGGGTCGGACACGACTGAAGTGAGTTAGCAGCAGTACATGTACACAATGAAATATTACTCAGCCATAAAAAGGAATGCATTTGAGACAGTTCTGATGAGGTGGATGAAACTAGAACCTATTATACAGAGTAAAGTGAGTCAGAAAGAGAAATATTGTATTCTAACACATATATAAAGAATCTAGAAGAATGGTACTGAAGAACTTATTTACAGGGCAGCAATGGAGAAACAGACATAAAGAATAGATTTATAGACATGGGGAGAGGGGAAGAGAGGGCGAGATGTATGGAAAGAGTAACATGGAAACTTACATTACCATATGTAAAATAGATAGCCAATGGGAATTTGCTGTATGGCTCAGGAAACTCAAACAGGGGCTCTGTATCAACCTAGAGGGGTGGGATGGGGTGGGAGATGAGAGTGGGTTCAAAAGGGAGAGGATATATGTATGCTGCTGCTGCTGCTGCTGCTGCTAAGTCGCTTCAGTCGTGTCCAACTCTGTGCGCCCTCAGAGATGGCAGCCCACCAGGCTTCCCCATCCCTGGGATTCTCCAGGCAAGAACACTGCTGCTGCTGCTGCTGCTGCTAAGTCGCTTCAGTCGTGTTCGACTCTGTGTGACCCCACAGATGGCAGCCCACCAGGCTTCCCCGTCCCTGGGATTCTCCAGGCAAGAACACTGGAATGGGTTGCCATTTCCTTCTCCAATGCATGAAAGTGAAAAGTGAAAGTGAAGTTGTCAGTTGTGTCTGACTCCTAGTGACCCCATGGACTGTAGCCCACCAGGCTCCTCCATCCATGGGATTTTCCAGGCAAGAGTACTGGAGTGGGTTGCCATTGCCTTCTCCCAACACTACCTATGGCTGATTCATGTTGATGTTTGACAGAAAACAACAAAATTCTGTAAAGCAATTATCCTTCAATAAAAAAATAAATTAAAAAGGAAAAAAATCAATATGGGACTTCCCTGGTGGTAGAATGGATAAGAATCTGCCTGCCAATGGAGGGGATGTGGGTTTGATCCCAAGTTCATGAAGATTCCATACATCATGGAGCAACCAAGCCCGTGTGTTGCAACTACTGAAGCCTATGTGCCTGTGCTCTGCAACAAGAGAAGCCACCACAGTGAGAAGTCCATGCACCACAAAAGAGTGACTCCTGCTCACTGCAACAAGACGATGCCAGTATGCAGCAAGGAAGAGGCAGAACAACCAAAAATAAATAAACTAATTAAAAAAAATCAATGTGACATCTGGAGCTTGCTTTCAGCTTTCAAAACTACAGTTAAGAGCACCATACTATCTTTCATTTGTGACCCAGTTACTAGATACTATATAGATAGTGTTCTAGATTGAAAACAGCAGACACTAACTCTAGCTATGTACTCGATGCATATTGTCTGGGGAAGAAGGCCAACCTATGATTCTACCAAGGATCTGTGTGTGCAGCGCAGTGCTATGGGCACTGCATAGGCATCACAGACCTGCATCCCATCCAGGCTGCTACTGCAGCCCATCACTTTGGACATACCCTCTACACCGCTGGATTCTGCTGTGAATTATCACCAGTCGACAAGTCTCTCAAGCTGCAACTTAGACAGGAACATCTTACAGTTGGTACTGAGACCACAGGGCCATGCTTGAGTTCAAGCTGCCAGGGATGTGCAAGTCCCCCACATATGAAGGATATATTAGGCAATCAAAACAGCAATGCTAACTGTGGATTTGAGGTCCAGGTCTTTCACATATTGGGATCTTGAGAGTTATTTAAACTTTGTAACCACCACATTTCTCAACTATAAAATGGAGATACTTTCAGGATTGTTGGCTGAAGGACCAAACTCTGTGACACATAGCCAACAGTTGTTACTATCCATCAGTTGAAAACTTTTCCTGTCTTAAGTGTCTCCTCCTCCCAGTAGAGTTCCTCAGTCTCCCAAGGGAGCTGGTATCCCATGCTCCTCCTTTTGTCTTTGGTTTTCACCTTCTCTGCAGAGCTCAACACAGGCAGTCAACACTATTGGATAGCAGGAATCTTCACCATATCCCCAGTAGCACCTAGCAAGGCCTTGCACACAGTGGGTCTTCTATAAAAAGGCATTGAATTGAAATAATCAAACTGAATTCTTCATGGCCAACTATCCATTTAACAACCTAAATGTGCTAGTGAGTTGTCTAAATTGCTTTTTCTCAACAGTAAAAAAGGAGATGGTTTGTTCTCCATTCAGCATATTATACAAAATCATGACAAGATAACCTTTAAACACATCCTTTAAAAGTAGCCATGCTGGAGATCAACATACAACCTTGCCATAAATCTAAACCAGCCATTTCCACTTTGATCACTGATTTCTGAGTTAAGAACTACAGGAGACAGATGGGTTACATGTAAGGACAAGTGACAGATAACTCACCTGTTTTTAAACCCCAGAATCCCACAAGAGAGGGTACAGGTTCTCATCATGAGAAGTATAAAGGAACTGAGGTGTTTGGAAGGAACAGCAGATTCACTCCCAGTGTGTGTTCATTCCAAGAGGAGAAAGATGCTGTTAATATTATTTCTTTATTTCTTTTTGTTTGTTCTATGCTTTATTTCTCTAGGGTATATACTAGGTGTAGAGTTGCTGGTCACATGGTAATTCAATATTTAACCTTTTGAAGAACCATTCAGTTCAGTTCAGTTCAGTTCAGTCGCTCAGTCGTGTCCGACTCTTTTCAAACCCATGAATCAACAGCACGCCAGGCCTCCCTGTCCATCACCAACTCCTGGAGTTCACTCAGACTACGTCCATCGAGTCCGTGATGCCATCCTGCCATCTCATCCTCGGTCGTCCCTTTCTCCTCCTGCCCCCAATCCCTCCCAGCATCAGGGTCTTTTCCAATGAGTCAACTCTTCACATGAGGTGGTCAAAGTACTGGAGCTTCAGCTTTAGCATCATTCCTTCCAAAGAAATCCCAGGGTTGATCTCCTTCAGAATGGACTGGTTGGATCTCCTTGCAGTCCAAGGGACTCCCAAGAGTCTTCTCCAACACCACAGTTCAAAAGCATCAATTCTTTGGTGCTCAGCCTTCTTCACAGTCCAACTCTCACATCCATACATGACCACAGGAAAAACCATAGCCTTGACTAGACGGACCTTAGTCGGCAAAGTAATGTCTCTGCTTTTGAATATACTATCTAGGTTGGTCATAACTTTTCTTCCAAGGAGTAAGCGCCTTTTAATTTCATGGCTGCAGTCACCATCTGCAGTGATTTTGGAGCCCAAAAAAACAAAGTCTGACACTGTTTCTACTGTTTCCCCATCTATTTCCCATGAAGTGATGGGGCCAGATGCCATGATCTTCGTTTTCTGAATGTTGAGCTTCAAGCCAACTTTTCCACTCTCCTCTTTCACTTTCAACAAGAGGCTTTTTAGCTCCTCCTCACTTTCTGCCATAAGGGTGGTGTCATCTGCATATCTGAGATTATTGATATTTCTCCCAGCAATCTTGATTCCAGCTTGTGTTTCTTCCAGTCCAGCATTTCTCATGATGTACTCTGCATATAAGTTAAATAAGCAGGGTGACAATATACAGCCTTGACGTACTCCTTTTCCTATTTGGAACCAGTCTGTTGTTCCATGTCCAGTTCTAACTGTTGCTTCCTGACCTGCATACAGATTTCTCAAGAGGCAGGTCAAGTGGTCTGGTATTCCCATCTCTTTCAGAATTTTCCACAGTTTACTGTGATCCACACAGTCAAAGGCTTTGGCATAGTCAATAAAGCAGAAATAGATGTTTTTCTGGAACTCTCTTGCTTTTTCCATGATCCAGCGGATGTTGGCAATTTGATCTCTGGTTCCTCTGCCTTTTCTAAAACCAGCTTGAACATCAGGGAGTTCACGGTTCACATATTGCTGAAGTCTGGCTTGGAGAATTTTGAGCATTACTTTACTAGCATGTGAGATGAGTGCAATTGTGCAGTAGTTTGAGCATTCTTTGGCATTGCCTTTCTTTGGGATTGGAATGAAAACTGACCTTTTCCAGTCCTGTGGCCACTGCTGAGTTTTCCAAATTTGCTGGCAAATTGAGTGCAGCACTTTCACAGCATCATCTTTCAGGATTTGAAACAGCTCAACGGGAATTCCATCACCTCCACTAGCTTTGTTCGTAGTGATGCTTTCTAAGGCCCACTTGACTTCACATTCCAAGATGTCTGGCTCTAGATTAGTGATCACATCATCATGATTATCTGGGTCGTGAAGATCTTTTTTGTACAGTTCTTCTGTGTATTCTTGCCACTTCTTCTTCATATCTTCTGCTTCTGTTAGGTCCAGACCATTTCTGTCCTTTATTGAGCCCATCTTTGCATGAAATGTTCCCTTGGTATCTCTAATTTTCTTGAAGAGATCTCTAGTCTTTCCCATTCTGTTCTTTTCCTCTATTTCTTTGCATTGGTTGCTGAAGAAGGCTTTCTTATCTCTTCTTGCTATTCTCTGGAACTCTGCATTCTGATGCTTATATCTTTCCTTTTCTCCTTTGCTTTTTGCCTCAGCTGTGTTAAGAACCCTCTTCATGGTAATCCTGATTATTGAATGACATGGCTAAATTTCTAGGCTTCCTGCCTTCTCACCTAAAACCAAATACAAGATTGATGTTCCTCCTTACCCAGGGTTCTTAAGGGCTGTGAGTAGCTTGCATCTCTCATTGGTGTCACATGGATGCCCGCTTACCACTGCCATTGGTCCCAGCTCCCTATGGGAACATGACCTTCCATGTCTAGGGCACAGGGGTGGAGCCTCTTGCGTAAGTGCTGCTGGGACCTGTCATGTGACCACTGCACTGTGTCCTTCATTCTTTACTTATTCACCTGTGGCTACAAGTCACTGAAATCTATAGCTAGTCCCCTAGTCTTTCTCCTGTAATTGGATTTATAATGCATCCAATCTTCCTGGGTTTGGGTTTTTTTAAAACACAGGCAAAACAACTGTATAGAATCCCTTTAAACAGTGCTCACCCTGGATATGTTTGTGAGGACAATGTTTCTAAACCACAGTACACTTAAGACCTTTGGAATAGGGATGGTATCTTTTCTATCTAGATCTAGAACTCTACATGATTCCTAGCACAGAACAAGTCACCAACAAATACTTGTCGGATTTGCATTGTCTGTACCGTAGGCTTGGTGCTTGAACTTTTTACATGGGTTCCATGAAGTCTTGAAACTGTATGAAAAGTACATACACATATGCTCTTTTCCCTTTGGGAGAATATTCCATCCTAATCTGGGAACACTAGTGACTTCTGGGAACACTTCCCTCATATACTGAGCCATGTGAGGAAGGCAGCAGTGTTGGAGAGAATGGAAGGAGAACCTGAGACAGATGATTGAACAGAAGTTGCTGGAGAGTCAAATTGAGAGATGTAGGGAGAAAAGAGGCACATGAAGGAATGTGGGGAAAATTCTTGCCAAATATGTCAAAACGTCATCCTGCCACTGCACTAGAGATGGGTCCACTTTCAGAAGCACTGTAAAGGGTGCCCTCTCACCTTCTTTGAAAGAGTAGATTTAGTGTGTGCTCCTTGCCACTTCAACATACGTCTCTTCTCTCTACTGTAAATCAGAATGACTTACCACCATTATTGTTTTTCATACTCAAAATGCCTTCATTAAGACCCAATTATAAAATCACTCAAGGCTTCTGGTTTCTGTTAATAGCAAGCTGGTATACTCAGATAAAAACTCTTGATGAGAAAAGAACAAATACCATATATTAATGCATACATATGGAATCTAGAAAAATAGTACTGATGAACCTATTTGCAGGACAGGAATAGAGACACAGATGTAGAGAACAGACATGTGCACACAGTGGAGGAAAGAGAGGATGGGACAAACTGAGAGAGTAGCATTGACGTGTGCACAGTACCACAACCATGTGTAAAATAGATAGCTAGTGGGAAGTTAAAAACAGGGAAGTCGGCCTGGTGCTCTGTGATGACCTACAGGAGTGGGATGGGGGTGGGCGGTAGGAGGAAGGACCAAGAGGGAGGGGATATATGTATACTTTGGCTGATTCACGTTGTTACACAGCAGAAACCAATGTATCATTGTTAAGCAATTATCCTCCACTTAAAAAAGCAAACAAAAACAACCTTGGGTCAATATCTGAATGAAAACCTCTTATGGAAATGGTAGGAAGGAAGACTATGGGATGATCAGAACTCCTAAGGTCATCTGCCATCACTGCTGTGACCAGTAGGAGCTAGATGGGCACATTCCAAAGCCTGAGACCCACCAAAACTGAAGTCTCATAGGACACTTTCCCCAAATCAATACACACACAGATTGAGGATAAACCAGATGTAAATCTGCCTCCTCCTACCCATCAACCTCAGGGGACTGCAGGAAACCCAACCATGGCTATAAGCAAGGCAAAAGAATTAAAAAGAAAAGGAATAAAATGTCTTCAAGAAGGGGTAGCCACAGAATACCCTCTTGTGGATTTGTACTGTGGGTACACTTGACCTGGGTGGGACAGAGGCATTTAAGTCATGAATTTGGTGTGAATAGATCTCAGTTGCTATCAGGTGCATGGCAAAACCAAATAAAGCCTCTCTGAAGGGCATACATCTAAACTAGGCTTCAGATTATCCCCCTAAATAATTTAAAGATGGGCTTTCCTGGTGGCTCACAAGTAAAGAACCTGCCTGCCAATACTGGAGATGAGGTTTCAATCCATGAGTTGAAAAGATCCCCTAGAGAAGGAAATGGCAAAATGCTCCAACTATTCTTGCCTGGAAAATCACATGGACAGAGGAGCTTGGTGGGCTAGAGTCCATGGGATTGCAAAAGAGTTGAACACAACTTAGCGACTAAACAACAACAATTTAAAGGCAGTGACTAGTTATCCAATCAAAGATGGCTAAGCATCAAGGAAACAAGAACCAGCAAAACAACAGAGAGAAGAAATAAACCCACACATACTTCTGCTATTAAAGCCAGATTTTAAAACCCAGGCTTCCATGTTCATGGATATAAATAATAACCATAATAATAACTATTCAGAGACTATGAAAAATTACATACTAATCTGAAAAAAAGAACCAAACTAAAAATAAGGATAATAATTGAAATTTTAAACTCAACGATCACATTTACAACATAGTGACACTATGAGGGAGAAATGAAGAACTGGAAGGTGGGGTCAGAGGACCTTATACAGAACGCAGGACTGAGAGAAGAAAATGTAAAAAATACACACTGGCAAAAGAAGTGTGTAGAAGCCATGGAAAATGCGGTATAAGGTTGGTACAAACATTGGCATGCTAGGAAGATATAAAAGAGCGAAAAGCAGATAGGGTTGAGAACTTTTCAGGACTGATGAAAGATACCTATTCTCAGATTTAAAAGACTCGGTAGATTCCAGAAAAATAAAACCCATTCCTAAACAGCTCATATTAAAACTTCATAAAGTCAAAACATAGAGAAAAACCTTAAAACAACCAGAGGAAAAAAAGATTATCTTCAAAGAAGGAACTGACAATGGACTTTTAACAGTAAGTCAGAAAAGGGAAGACTGCTTTAATGTGCTCAAAGAAAATTAGTGCTAAACCTATAATTCTATACAAAACCACAAATGAATGAATTTGGGAAGAAAAGAAAAAAATGAATTTGGTCCCTTTCCCTAGAATGTGGTCCCCTATAAAATTCTTGACACTCTGAGAGAAGCCTGAAAAACCCATGTTGATTGATTGCACTTTCATATGATGGGCTAGGTGATGAGTTTTGTTTGAGAAAGTCGTAGAACAAGGCCCTGTAATGGCACACAGAGTTGGTGGGAAAGGGAAGAGAGGATACCTGAAAGGCTGAAGTGGCTGCCAAAGACCAACCAGGCTTACCTTATAATTTAAAGTACCTGCTTCCTCCTTTCATTGATTCCACAAAGAGATGCAGCAAGGACCAGCTCATTATCCTTATCTTACAGGCAGAGTTGATACTCAAAATACTAAGGCATCAGCACTCATCAATCAGAAGAGATGCCTAATACCAGACTAGCTGCTGGCTGTTGCATAAGTTCAGGGGTGTGTGTTGTTATTCCTTTAGTGGCTACATAGGGAAAAACCCACGGGAGACACTTGATCAGCATCAGCTAAGATGATGGAGACATTCAAGGTAGCAGCCATCTAATAATTGGTATATTAATACGTTTGTTGGCATCCTAATACATACCTGCTAAATATAACCCTTCTAGCCCTTCCACCAGGCTCCTTAGTGGGTCTCATTCTTCCTCTCCTCCCTGATTACTGCCTCACCTTGCCCCACCCCCACCCACAACTTCAAATGTTTCAACAAAACTGCTTGCCTGTATTCTATGAGGAATACACCTTAGCAAAAAACCTTTTTCAAAACCCTCAGACAGGTATTGCATATTCTGCCTTGGCAACTGCCTGGATATGACTATACCATTTTGTTGCAACTCAAATGGACTTTATAAAATCAAAAGTGAGATTTGTGCAGAAAATAAGAGGTATTTATTTGCTTTATAGTCCGATTCAAACTAAGCTTCCTTCATATGACAAGCTCCTTTGTTACATTTTATATTTGCATAAACTAACTTATTTTCTTTATTATACAGTTTACATTCATAAAAGTTAGAAAATTAAATAACCAAAAACACTTGTAATTTTTTCTATCTCCCTCAGATATTGACTTTACCTCTATATGTACATACATCTGTATATGTGAATGGATATATATATATATGATTCAATTAACATTCATTTTATATGTAAATCTTTTCAGGATAAAGTTATATCTGTATTCATTGTCAATGTCAGAGGCACCAAAGTGTGGCCATATTTAGCAAAGGAAACACTTTCTTCTTCTATTTGGATTTCAGTGAACGGATCAAGCACTATCCATGTGAAGTTGCTTTGACATCAACTGCAAAGTCCTGTAACAGTGCGGCTCAATGTGATTTGGATTATCATCTTCAGGTACAGAAACATACCATGAGTTCAGAGCCCAGGGACTTTGTTTCTAAACCTTGGGGCTTGAACTACATTTAAATTCAAATCAAGTAATGCCCTTAGATCAACTTGAGCTGACAAATTCTTTAGAAGTAAGTGGAATAGGCAATTTGATGGAAATTATACTGTGCAGTGCCTTGTCACTCCAGATATTTCACCTTTACATTAAATTTTTTTCAATTAACTTAAAGGTAACTGCTATATGCCTGCTATTCAGGCTATCTGTCATTATTATTCATTTATTTATAAGCAGAACTATCATTTACAAGGACCTAATTCTTAAGGAAACATAATTGTTCTAAACTGATTATTTTGCTTATATAAAACTTTGTAAAATCTTTCCTCTGGAAAGAAAGTTAAACACTGGTTGTCAAAGTATGTTCCCTGGGGATCCTCAAGTTTATACAGCATTGTTCCAAGCATAATAAAGCTTCAACAAAAATTTGCTGACTTAAGGTGACTTCCTTGAAAGAAAAAAAAAAAAAAGAGCAATGTATGCTATAAAATATGTAGAAAGAGCTACTTCACTGGCACCCAAATGAAGTGAAAAAAAAAAGTCTATTAATATATCCTGCACCCACTCCCTTCACCATTTCATTTGAAAGGAATATAGAGTCACAGACTTAAAATTCTAAAGAAACTAAATAGAAAAGGAGTTTAGAGTTCATTTTTCCAAAATAAATGTATTTTGTAGATAATGAAATTGAGACCCAGAGAGTTCATTCCACAAGACCATCTTGAGCCAAAAAGAGTCTCCAGAACCTGCTGGTCATGACTTAACCATGGATAGTCTTAGCACCCCACATATGAAGAACTGATAGAAAGTCTAATGTGTGGACAGCTGTACAGGTCACTAAATGACAAACTCCCAAAACTCTGCTGCCATATTTTCAATGTCTAGCAATTTCCACCTATGAAATCACCCCCTTTATTCATTCAAAGCTCACTTTAAACTCTGCCTCCTCTAAATATGTTTATTAAAAACATGTGAAAGAGAAAATTGAAAGTGAACTCACTTAGTCATGTCCGACTCTTTGTGACCCCATGGACTGTAGCCTACCAGGCTCCTCCATCCATGGGATTTTCTAGAGAAGAGTACTGGAGTGGATTGCCATTTCCTTCTCCGGGGATCTTCCCAACCCAAGGATCAAACCCAGGTATTTCACATTGCAGGCAGACGCTTTGCCATCTGAGCCACCTGGGAAATCTAAAAAATTCGAGGTTAATGCAATTTTTAAGAAGGTATTTTTGATATACTTGTATCAAAACACGACTAACGATCTGGATATTTATGGTTTCAGGTAAACAAAAGAAAGCATTCCATCTACCCGAAATCCCACAACAAGCTCGCATGGAGTAAATTTAGTAAGTTTTAAAATTTTGGAAGGTAATCAGCACACTGTAGTCGAACAATGCTTTTGCAATCAGTCAAAACTTTGCCTCTAGTGTCAGGCAACCATAAGTTTCATTCTTCTTAGAAGACAACTCAGTGGTTCTCCAACTCAGTTTAGTCTCCTGCTGGTTAGGATGTGATTATATGTGGTCAAGACTCTCATTCACTTCATGAAGAAATCCACCTGAGAACCTTAACATTTCCTTTAATAGGGAAAGTAACTGACATGCAATGATGAATCAGTAATAGAGCATGAAGATTACCCTACTTGACATTCTTCAATGGTTCCCTAGAGCCTTCAAGGTAAAGTCCTGACTTCTTACACTGGCAGTCAGGGACTTTCAGGATCTGAGCTTCATCTATCTTCCTAGTCCCATTTCTCAATCTTCTCCCTTCTTACTCTTTGGCCCAAGCATGCTTGACTACTTTTAGTTCTCTGGAAAAATGTAACTCTCAAGTCCTTCCACTTAAAATGCCCTACATATACCCTCTTGACATTTGTCTTGCTAGCTCCTACTCACTACCGTAAAGGTTTACTCCATCCTTGTGGAGTAGTTATCACGAGGTAATTAATGTCAACTACACCCCAAATACAGGAACAATCAATCCACTTTCAGTGAGACATCAACATTTGTCTTTTCATGACTAAACTTTTGGTAAAATATTTTATATTCACCACTTTCACTGCTTTATCATCCAATCATTTCTTAATCCTTTGCAAACCTATTCCCCCTAGCATTACTTGACTGAAAAAAAAAAAATTTAAGGCTACTAGTGTCCTCATAATCATTTAGTTCACTGACAATAGTTTTTCCCCCCACAAAAACAAGTTTCCTTAAATTCTCTAAAGCCATCTAGACTATTGTTAATGAACTAAATGATTATGAATCACCCATTATATTCTATCTCCCTTTCCTTCTGTAACATACAGTTTTTCTTCCTGTCTTATTCTAATTGTGCCTTTTCTGTGTCATTTTCTGGCTCCACTTCTTCCTCTAATTAAAGATATTCCTCTTGGTTCACTAGATTCAAAATATTATCATTAGAATATCTCCCAATCCCTTAACTTCAAAACAAAGTCAAATCATTTATGTATCTTGTTGATTCTAACTTCTTAGTGAAAAAGGAAAAACTCATAGTCCAGTAGAAAGAGCGGTCATTTTGGAAATAAACTTGGGTTCAGATCTCAAGTATGTCACCAGCTCTTGAGCAGTATGGCACAGAGCTTATTATTTAACCCATTTGGGCTTCATCGTCTCATGCATTGGGGGCTACCCAGGTAGCATTAGTGGTAAAGAACTGCCTGCCAGACATAAGAGAATGGGTTCGATCCCTGGGCCGGGAAGATGCCCTGGAGGGCATGCTAACCCACTTCAGTCTCATTTATTGGGCTTCCCTGATGGCTCAGACAGTAAAGAATCTGCCTGTGAAGCTATAAATTGAAGAAAATAATGACTATATGTTAGTATTACTATATAAATTGTAGCATGCAAAGTGCATATTTCAATTACAAAAGTAAGCACTCAATGAAATCTATTCAATATTACTGTTATTTCCATACCCACTTCCTCCAAACTTGTCTCACTGTTCCAATCCATTTCTTCATACACAACAATGAAAGATAAATCTTACAGAGTGCATACATAAACATGTTTCTTTTCTGGCTTAATTGTTACCAACTGCTTACTGAATCAAAGTCCAATTCCTACTTCAGTAAACTTTCAGATTTTAGCACCATCCTTTCTTTCTAGCCATCTGCTTCATGCACTTCTAAATAATACCATTCTTTAAGCAAACTAGACTTTTTGTGGTCCAAAAGTCCAGCTCAAATTCTGCCTCCTTTATTAAAATTATCTCCCCAGTTGGATATTTTATGCTGAGTATTTTTACTTGTACTTCTTATAAATTTGTCATCCCTTTTAGTTTGGTCACATAGCATGCAGGATATCTCAGTTCCCTGATCAGGATTCAGCCTCTTTGCCCCTGCATTGAAAGTGCAGTCTTAACTGCTGGACCTCCACGGAAGTCTCTTAAATTGTACTCCCTTTGAAGGGAGAAACTAGGCTCTTATTCTCCTACTCACCACTTTGCTAAGTGATGAGACATGTATTTATTTTTAAAATACCAACTAGATTTTTCCTCAAGGAATTATTCTCACTTCCTCAACTTTTAATGAAGGGGTGGGAACAGAAGAGGGAGGAAAGGATGTATGTAGGGTATTAATAAAGCACAAGTGAGCTTTCACTTGGAAAAAGGAAGAGTTGAAAAGTCACCCTGGAAACCCAATTGTGGCCAATCTTTGGGAAACCTTTTATCAATTTGCTAAGCTTGTTCCTATTTATTTTCTTCCCCAGAGTTATTTTCTAACCTTCTAGTCTTCTCTAAACCAAAGAGTAAATGGTTTTACTCTTTACTTTTAAACTCACAATTGAACATACAGGGATACACACACACATAATGTAATTTTATGTATTGGTTCATATTTGAGAATCTTATTTCTTTAAAATGAAATTTCTTTCAACTCAAATCCAAGAGGTATAATCTTCAGGCAACATCTAGTAGAGTGCTTTGGATATAGTACAAATTTAGTATGTACATTACATGAAATAATGTATAATGCACAACTACAGAACTTAATGGAAAATATATAGTCCAAGTGAGTATGATGCTTGGGGCTAAGCCTCTCATCAATACCAACTAGGTAAACTCTTGTGTGCCTAGTGATGTACAAATATTTTTTTTAAGGTGAGGAAAACTAAAACCCACAGAGAAATTACATTAGCAATAAAGCTCCTGCTAAAGCCAAATTACTTGATGCAGCATCTACATGTCTCCCTCTGAATATTACTTTCTACACACACACACATCACACACACACACACACACACACACACACACAAACTTTTTTCCTTTCTGATAATTTAAAGGTCTACAAAAGCTCCAAGGCTACTTTCAGGCCTTTGCTACACATTTATATATAGCAAAAGATCAAAGTTATTTGGCCCATAGTGTTTAGAAAATTTTAAACTAAATTTATTTTAAAAAGTGGGAACTCAGAAGGTGGTGGTAGGCAAATGCTCTAGCAGTTCATTTTGCAATCCTTATGGCTCAGGCCCTTAGGCTAGAGTTCAACTACCTTAATGAAGATGTATTTCAGTGAAGGAGAGAGAGCACAGGACTTTGAGGACACACCAAATCCTAACCCTACGATCTACTGTGTGGCCTTGGCTGGGATACTTCTTTTAACCTTAGTTTCCTCATTGGTTTCCTGAAATTCAAAGATGCTTGCTCCTTGGAAGACAAGCTATGACCAAACTAGACAGCATATTAAAAATCAGAGACATTACTTTGCCAACAAAAGTCCATATAGTCAAAGCTATGGTTTTTCTAGTAGTCATGTATGGATGTGAGGGTGGACCATAAAGAAAACTGAGCACCAAAGAACTGATGCTTTTGAACTGTGCTGTTGGAGAAGACCCAAGCCAGGCTTCAGCAATACATGAACCATGAACTTCCTGATGTTCAAGCTGGTTTTAGAAAAGGCAGAGGACCCAGAGATCAAATTGCCAACATCCACTGGATCATGGAAAAAGCAAGAGAGTTCCAGAAAAACACCTATTTCTGCTTTATTGACTATGCCAAAGCCTTTGACTGTGTGGATCGCAATAAACTGTAGAAAATTCTGAAAGAGATGGGAATACCAGACCACCTGATCTGGTACATCACTAGGCACACAAGAGTTTACCTAGTTGGTATTGATGAGAGGCTTAGCCCCAAGCATCATACTCACTTGGACTATATATTTTCCATTAAGTTCTGTGGTTGTGCATTATACATTATTTCATGTAATGTACATACTAAATTTGTACTATATCCAAAGCACTCTACTAGATGTTGCCTGGTATTTCTCAAAGACCTTGAGAAATCTGTATGCAGGTCAGGAACCAATAGTTAGAACTGGACATGGAACAACAGACTGGTTCCAAATAGGAAAAGGAGTACGTCAAGGCTGTATATTGTCACCCTGCTTATTTAACTTCTATGCAGAGTACATCATGAGAAACGCTGGATTGGAAGAAACACAAGCTGGAATCAAGATTGCCAGGAGAAATATCAGTCACCTCAGATATGCAGATGACACCACCCTTATGGCAGAAAGCAAAGAGGAACTAAAAAGCCTCTTGATGAAAGTGAAAGGGGAGAGTGGAAAAGTTGGCTTAAAGCTCAACATTCAGAAAATGAAGATCATGGCATCTGGTCCCATCACTTCATGGGAAATAGATGGAGAAACACTGGAAACAGTGTCAGACTTTATTTTTGGGGGCTCCAAAATCACTGCAGATGGTGACTGCAGCCATGAAATTAAAAGACGCTTACTCCTTGGAAGAAAAGTTATGACCAACCTAGATAGTGTATTCAAAAGCAGAGATATTACTTTGCCGACTAAGGTCCGTCTGGTCAAGGCTATGGTTTTTCCAGTAGTCATGTATGGATGTGAGAGTTGGGACTGTGAAGAAGGCTGAGCCCCAAAGAATTGATGCTTTTGAACTGTGGTGTTGGAGAAGACTCTTGGGAGTCCCTTGGACTGCAAGGAGATCCAACCAGTCCATTCTGAAGATCAGCCTTGGGATTTCTTTGGAAGGAATGATGCTAAAGCTGAAGCTCCAGTACTTTGGCCACCTCATGCGAAGAGCTGACTTATTGGTAAAGACTCTGATGCTGGGAGGGATTGGGGGCAGGAGGAGAAGGGGAAGACAGGATGAGATGGCTGGATGGCATCTCTGACTCAATGGACGTTGAGTCTAAGTGAATTCGGGGAGTTGGTGATGGACAGACAGGGAGGCCTGGCGTGCTGCGATTCCTGAGGTCACGAAGAGTTGGACACGACTGAGCGACCGAACTGAACTGTTGGAGAAGACTCTTGAGAGTCCCTTGGACTGTAAGATCAAACCAGTCAATCCTAAAAGAAATCAGTTCTGAATATTCATTGGAAGAACTGATGCTGAAGCTGAAACTCCAATACTTTGGCCACCTGATGTGAAGAGCTGACTCATTGGAAAAGACCTTGATTCTGGAAAAGATAGAAGGCAGGAGGAGAAGGGGACGACAAGGATGAGATGGTTGGACAGCATCACCGACTTGATGGACATGAGTTTGAGCAAGCTCCGGGAGTAGGTGATGGACAGGGAAGCCTGGTGTCCTGCAGTCCATGGGATCACAGAGTCGGAAAGGACAGGGCAACTGAACTGACTGAATTGACTTCCTCATCAATAACATGGAGATAATTCAGATTTGATGTGAAGATTAAAGAGGAAAGTATTCTGGCACATAGCCGAAGATTGATATATAATTATAAATGAATGAACAATGTGGTCGATGCTGAACAAAAGGAGATCCTGCAGGCCCTGATGATACTCCTATCTCCTGGGGGAGCTCCAAAGGTGAAGACTCTTCGCTGCCCTCCGATCTCGAAGTATGAAGCTCAGCCCTGAAAGCCGCCCACACCTTTCCAACAGAAATCGGTGCCCCAAGCAGGGCCGGGAAAGGACTACAGGGGCCTCATTCTCAGTCCGACCAAGGTACAAGTGGGCTGAGAGCCTCACTTCATCTTCCCTCCTCTCCTCCGCCCTCTTCCTCTGACAGCAGTTCTCAGCTCCTGTGACACAACTCCACTGTGGGGAAGTTTCTCCGGCCGTTAGCACTTGAAAGTAGCATTTCGCTTTTTCTTATTGTTTTTAACTCTCGGTTTGTTTCTACTCCACGCTTAACTGCCTCCGGGCACTGCAAAGGATTTTAGAGGCCACACCCCGCCTTCTCCAGAGGCGCCAGGTCGGCTTGGGGCAGTTTGGAGGCCCCGTTGCCTAGGAAATTGGGGCGGGGCTTAGGAAACCAGCCCTGCGCCGACTTTGCGCAGGCGCTCGCTCTGGTCTTTACTATCGCGAGAACTCCTCCCGGAAGTTCCACGTCAGTCAGTCGCCCGGTCAGCGGGTCGGTGGGTTTCTCCAGGACTTGTTGGTCTGTAGCGAGTGAGGGCGCCCGGGCTCGGACCGACGGAGCCATGGTAAGTCCAGGCCTTGCAAGAGGCAGTGGGGCACTATGTGGCCAAGGCCAGTTCTTGGGGCTCCTGGTCTGGGACTCGCAGTTGTCCGCGGCCTGGGTTCCCGCTGCAGCCACCGCCTCAGGCCTTGAGGGGTCCTGGTCCAGTTTGAATTCTGTAAGGGAAGAGGCGGCAGGTCGTTTGGGGAGACGTGCCTGGAGGGTCCCTGATTTCAGTGCTTACGGCGTTTGCTAGAGCTTCTGCTGTCTGCAGTGGGGTCCTTGGTGTAGGGAAATATAGGAAGCCGAAAATGTTGAATTCTGTAGAAGGTTTTGATGAAACTACCCATTGTGCCTTTAAAACGGTGACAGCTGATTTTGCACTCTTCTGCTTGTTTTGGTATAGTATGCCGCAAACTACATACTTAAACAGGCAGGTGCCCCCCCATCCCCCCGCTTTCGAAATTTGAATGGATCCTATAGAGTCAGAAGTGGAATTTCAGATGCTTTGGAATCCCAGCTTAAGTGTCTAGGGAGAAGCGAAGAGTTGGGACGTATTTTATAAAACTGGTTGGCGTGCTTGTCTGCATTTGCAAATATAGTGACTGGAGAATGACCCTGAAAAGATCCTGATGCTGGGAAAGATTGAAGGCAGGAGGAGAGGAGAGCGACAGAGGATGAGATGGTTGGATGGCATCACCGTCTCAATGGACATGAGTTTGAGTAAACGGGAGTTGGCATGAACAGGGAGGCCTGGCGGGCTGCAGTCCATGGGATTGCAAAGAGTCGGACACGACTGAGCGACTGAACTGAAGAATGACAGTCACAGCATTTTTGACAAATGACAAATCATCACACCATTTTTCTGTTATCACCCTCAAATATGCGCTAAAATGTTTTTGCACTTAAGTTATAATAGTAAGAAAAACAGTGCAATAGTGTGAGAATTTCTTTCCAAAAGCATGTAAGAGATTGTGTATTTTGTATTTAAACATTTTCTTGCCTTTTTTTTTTTTTTTTAAACTTGTTAGGCAGCACAGGTTCAGAGATTTTGGAGCTTGAAGACCTTAGGGATGAATAAGTCCAGGTCCCTCACTTTGCAGTTAAAAGAGGGAAAAAAAAAATTTAAGGCTAATCGCTGCAGAGTTTTAACTGCAACAGAAGTTGATTCCCTGGGGAAACTTGTGCACGTTATGAATATTTCCATAAAAATGCATAGAGAAACACAGCATTGCATAAAAGTTTAATGGGCTCATTCACAGATACTCTTACCCACCAATACTCATTCATGAGCTTTCTGGGGTCCCCAGGTTAAGAGCTCCAGAACAAAACTTAAGTCCTACTACCTTGTATTACCAAGGACTTGCTCTGGAGTGTGCTGTGGTTTTCAAAATGGACATTTTTGGAAACAGCCTCCGGCATCTGCCTAATTTAGTTTTCTTTTGTGATTTTTAAGAGTATTTTTGTAATTAAATATACATCCTTTGAAAGATTTTAAATGTAATTTTGTTCACTCATTTACCATAAAGTGTTTACTCTGTGCCATGGATTTTACTAAACATTTGATTCCTAATTCTCATAGCAGGTGGGAGAGTGAGTTATAAATGTTCATGGAGTAGTTAAAATAGGCAAGGCACTGTTCTTACTGCTTAATACTGAATTTAATTCTCATTACACTAAGGGATAGATAATAGTCAATAGTTTTATATACATCAAACCTGAGGGAAATTAAGTAAACTTGCCACCAGTACTCATTCATGAGTCATGCATTTGAGATGAGCGATGGAACTGAAGCTTGAGTCCATCATGATTCTTTAGATCTTGATTATCCTATCTGTTCTTAAACCTCTTTTGTTGTTGTTTAATCGCTCAGTCACATGACCCCATGGACACACCGAGGCTCCTCTGTCCATGGGATTTTCCAGGCAAGAATTCTGGAGTTAATTTCCATTTCCTTCTCCAGGGAATCTTCTCAGTTCAGAGATTGAACCCATGTCTCCTGTATTGGCAGGCAAATTCTTAAGTGCTGAGCCACCACGGAAGCCTCCCATACCCAAATATATAAAGTGCTGAATTGCACATGAATAAGCTCTTAAGGAGCATCTACTCTAGAAACCAAAAAGAGACATGTGCACAAATATTAAATGTTAAATTCTGTAGGATCCTATAGGAAAGGATACTTCTGGTAGGGTAATACAAAAGATCATATGATGGCAGTAACAGTTAAGCTAAGTCCTAAATGCCTTCAGCCTTGGGGAGATACAAAGAGATGTTTAGAGTTAAGGCTGCAGTATGAGTATCTTCCCTGATAGCTCAGTTGGTAAAGAATCAGCCTGCAATGCAGGAGACCCTGGTTCGATTCCTCGGTTGTGAAGATCCCCTGGAGTAAGGGAAAGGCTACCCACTCCAGTGGAAAATTCCATGGATGGAGAAGCCTGGTGGGTTACAGTCCTTGGGGTTGCAGAGAGTCAGACACAACCGAGTAACTTCACTTTCATTTCACCCACTCCAGTATTCTTGGGCTTCCCTTGTGGTTCAGCTGGTAAAGAAGCTGCCTGCAATGCTGGAGATCTGGGTTTGATCCCTGGGTTGGGAAGATTCTCTGGAAAAGGGAAAGCCTACCCACTCCAGTATTCTGGCTTGGAGAGTTCCATGAACTGAATAGTCCATGGGGTCGCAAAGAGTCAAACACGACTGAGCCACTTTCACTCACTTTTATGCGTACCTTACTCATCTTGGTATTCCACAGCCCGTAGTACGATGTCTAACTCAAAGTAGGCACTAAAATATTGGGAGAAGAGACCTTGGCTGTGCTTTTAAAAACAGATTGTGCATTAGGGGCAAGCTGTTATACTGCTGTTGCTTTGTGCCTTGGGCCACCTTCACTTTTACTCAATAATCAGTGGTTTAAAACATTTTCTAATGGCAAAATATGCATAGTTTAAAAGTGTACAATTTCCTCATTTGCTGGAGAAAAAGTATATGTTGGCTTATCTTAAACTTCCACCATGATTCCTGGGATATAATAGACACATGTTTACTAACTATGGAGAGACCAGAAAAAAAGTTAATATTTGTGAAGGTAATTAATGGGGCAAGATTCAGAAATAGATGAAGGAAAAATCCTGCTTCAGGAAGGAATGTGAAGATAATGGTTTGAAAGTAGAAAGTTTGAGATGGAGAAGATATTTTTGTGGCGATTGTGAAGAGCCAGAGAACTTAGATCTTTTAAAGGAAAGTAAGAGGTGGAGGTTGTTGCCAGAAGTAGGGGAGGCATTTATAGAAGTGAGAACCAGGTTCGAAGTAGTCAGTGACCCAGATTTGATAGATGTCCAAAACAATAAATTAGAGCCTTGTGAGGTGTTTGCTTTGTCTCAGGCACTTACCTCTGCTGAAATCATTTAGCAGGTTTCATTTGTATAGAAAAGTAATGTTAAATTTCTCTCCCATTCATGAACATCACGGAAGATAGCAAAAATAAAAATTTGATGGTAACTCAACTTGCCAAGTAAACTCTTAGGTGTGTTTAAAACCTGCTGAAGGAGAAACATGTTTTAAATCAGTCTTCCTCATATCTGCTTCCAAGAGAGAACTGAGACTACTGCCATAAGCCATCAGTGTGTATAATGAATTAACTTTTCTCCTAAAAAGCCATCCTTGAAGAACTGAGAAAATGGTTATTCAGGTCATTTTTTTTCTGTGGTTTGGATGACAATCCAGGTTGAAAAATGCTATTTTAAACTATTAGTATTTATGACAAGAGAGAGTATTTCAGCTTTGGTTCAAAATTCTCCTGATTTCCATTTGGTTATTAAACTTAAATCCAGTAAAATATTATAAATATTCCCATTTGACTCTAGAGCCCTTCATGGACATGGCCCTTATTGATCCCACATTACATTGTCTAGCATTTACTATTAATAACACTATTGCCAAAATAAATCTACTATTCTCTGAAGAACTCAATTAAAAAAAATAGTAAAGGTATAATTGACATATTATTATATTAGTTTTAGGTGTCTAATATAATGATTTGATATTTATATATAGTAAAACAATCACCACAATAAGTCCAGTTAACATTTGTCACCATACATGGTTACAAAATTGTTTTTTTCCTTGTAATGAGAACATTTAAGATCTACTCTCTTAGCAACTGTCAAATATGCAACACTGTATTAACTGCTTTGCTGTACATTACATCTCCATGATTAACTTTATAACTGGAAGTTGGTACCTTTTGACCCCCTTTTCCTATTTCTCCCTCTTCTACACTCCACCTCTGGCAGCTTCCAATCTCTTGTTCTCTGTATCTATGAGCCAGGTTTGTTTCCTTTTTTTCTCATATATCAACCAAAACAACATATCACAACATATTGGGGGCCAAAGTAGATACGAGAAATGAACTGTCTTCTGTTAAGTCAGAATTTAAAGAGTTCTGCAAAACTGTAAATGTTGCTACTCTTACCACTAAATTTCTTTCAAAGCTGTATTTTATTTAAGTTAACATGAATAGGTTTAGTTTGTTTTTGAAAATGAATTAAACATGAATATTTTAAAGTTGTCTCAGTTTTAATTTTTAACATGATAAATATTAAATATAATCTACATAAATAAGGTGGCTCAAACGGTAAAGAACCTGCCTGCAATACAGGAGACTCGGGTTCAATCCCTGAATTGGGGAGATCCTCTGGAGAAGGGAATGGCAACCCACTTCAGTATGCTTGCCTAGAGAATTCCATGGACCAGAGGAGCCTGGTGGGCTACAGTCCATGGGGTTGTAAAAGAGCTGGACACAACTGAGCAACTGACCCTTTCACCTTTCACCCTTCACATAAACAGAAGCTTTTTAATGTCCTCAAAAGTTAATACTGTAAAGGTGTCTCTAAACCAAAAAGTTTGACAAGTGCTGCTGTAAGTTAAAGTTTTTTAAATACTTGTATTTTTTGTATGTATGAGTGAATAAGTAGATGCTTTACACTTTAAACTGTGGCTGCAGTTTCACAAAGTAAAAACTGAATTGTTTTGTAGGCATGTTAATGCACTGTTTTTACTTAAGATCGCAAACATGTTTCATTTGACATAGCAATATAACATTTTGTTTGTTTGTTTTTCATGTTGTTTGTCCTTAGCCTCTGCGACTTGATATCAAGAGAAAACTTACTGCTCGATCCGATCGAGTTAAGAGTGTGGATTTACATCCTACAGAGCCATGGATGCTGGCCAGTCTTTACAATGGTAGCGTGTGCGTTTGGAATCATGAAACACAGGTAGAAATTTTTAAGGACTTTATTAGAAATACTGTCTTAGATTGTTTATAATGAAAGAGGATAAGTATAATGGTAGAGTGTGTTTGTGCGTGTGTGTATGTGTATACTGCTTTTCCAAATAAATTGGTACAAAGTATTTTTAATAAAGATAAGCTAACATTTATGAAGATAGAGCTTGTGGGAGAAACTGTTCTGGGCTCATAGTATCCAATATTGAAGTATTAAGTTCTCATGTAGGTAGTATTAGCTCTTCTTTGAAGAAACTGACCAATATAAGATCACTTGCTCTAGATAATGTATTTAATGGTACTTAATTTTCCATTCAGTAAGTATTCTAAAAATCTTAAAAATGGGATTTTTACTTTTACTGATTTTCTCCCACATGCTTAATATAATGCATGGTGCAGATAACTTTCAGGCAGCCATACAGATTATAGACAATATCAGAGAGATGTTTGCAGTCAGCTTTTCATTACATTTGGAAATATGTCTTTTACAGATTATCTGTCTTAAATGCTTTCCTCTGAGTAAGTAAGAGAACAATCTCTTGTTCTCTGTATCTATGAGCCAGGTTTGTTTCCTTTTTTTCTCATATATCAACCAAAACAACATATCACAACATATTGAGGGCCAAAGTAGATACGAGAAATGAACTGTCTTCTGTTAAGTCAGAATTTAAAGAGTTCTGCAAAACTGTAAATGTTGCTACTTACAACATTACTACTTACTACTTACTACTTACTTTTTCAACTTAGTTTATCTTTTCCAGTCTTTTTTGGCCATCCTTAATATTTTTCTTTCAACGTATAGAACATATAGTCAGCACCATACTATACAGTTTTGTGTCTATTTATATAGTAATTATATCCAACACCCAAGGTTAAGTTTTTAAAATCCAGATAAAATTCACATTTGAGGGGTTTAAGATGGCAAAAATAGGCCTTAGGAGGAACCAAGTTCAAAAGTAAACTTAAAACCACCCTTTCAGCTTATATCATTCTAATGAAACAGTAAGGACTGCACATTCAACCAGGACCCCACCAGTGATATTTTATTCACATTAACATTTGTTTTCTGCTGTATCCCAGTGCCTATAACATTACTTGACACACAATAACTGCTCAGTAACTATGTGTTGAACTACTGAATAATAAACTTTCCATTTATCAGTATATCACTAATTCAGAATTTCTGTCCTCGGCAGTTTCAAATCTTGTGAATTCCTTTTGCTTTGATGTAGAAAGGATGCTTGCCAATTGCTTTTGGTGGAGTAGGGGATCTGTTCTATCCAAATGTTTAAAATCTTTCTGATTTTGTGTTAACGGATATATTGGTGCCTCCCCCACCCCCGCCATGCTTCCTAGGGGTTCCCTCTGTCAGCTCCATTTCACCACCTCTCACTCTCCTTCCTCTCACTATGGTGTGCTCTAAAGCCCAGGTGTACTTCCCTTATTTTTACTATAATGTAACTGCTTGATTCAGGTCATCTACTTTGCTTCATCTTTGTTTTTGTACCCTTCTGTTCCCTTCTGCCGGGCCATCTGCTTCCCCCTTCATAATTCATCTCATTGGTAATTTTAAAAATTTCCTTCTTTCCTTCAAGAAAAGAAGGTTCTGTGAGGACAGGGATTTTCCTAGTGTTACTTCCCACTGTTATTTCAAGTGGGCATCTGACAGTCAGGCTCATAGATACTCAGTAAGTCTTGTTGAATGGTTGATTTGTTTTGGATCTCCCTGCTTTTCTTCCTTTATCACCAACAGAAGTTACTTGGCACTCATGTATATGGAAAGCAAGATGCTTGAAAGAGCCGAAAAGGTTTTGGGGAGTAAATTCAAATGTTCTTGAATTTCAAATGTGGAATTATATACTCTTTGCGGTGTTGGGTGCAGCAGTTAAAAAATCAGCATGTTAGAATTTGAAGCCATCCTACTAATTAAATGATGTGGGCAAGACTTAACCATGTTGAGGCTTGATTTACTTCAGTTCAGTTCAGTTCAGTCACTCAGTTGTGTCCGACTCTTTGCGACCCCATGAATCTCAGCACGCCAGGCCTCCCTGTCCATCACCAACTCCCGGAGTTTACTCAGACTCACGTCCATTGAGTCCGTGATGCCATCCAGCCATCTCATCCTCGATCGTCCCCTTCTCCTCCTGCCCCCAATCCCTCCCAGCATCAGGCTCTTTTCCAATGAGTCAACTCTTCGCATAAGGTGGCCAAAGTACTGGAGCTTCAGTTTTAGCATCAGTCCTTCCAAAGAAATCCCAGAGTTGATCTCCTTCAGAATGGACTGGTTGGATCTCCTTGCAGTCCAAGGGACTCTCAAGAGTCTTCTCCAATACACAGTTCAAAAGCATCAATTCTTCTGCGCTCAGCCTTCTTCACAGTCCAACTCTCACATCCATACATGACCACAGGAAAAACCATAGCCTTGACTAGACGGACCTTAGTCAGCAAAGTAATGTCTCTGCTTTTGAATATACTATCTAGGTTGGTCATAACTTTTCTTCCAAGGAGTAAGCGCCTTTTAATTTCATGGCTGCAGTCACCATCTGCAGTGATTTTGGAGCCCAAAAAAACAAAGTCTGACACTGTTTCTACTGTTTCCCCATCTATTTCCCATGAAGTGATGGGACCAGATGCCATGATCTTCGTTTTCTGAATGTTAATTTACCTACCTAAATGAAAATGATATGTTGCCTTTCTACTTCACAGGATTATCAGAATGATCAAATCAAATTAGATAAAATTGTGTATGAAACCTGTCAGACACCATACAAGTATTTCTTTATTTACTTCTTCTCATTGTTGATTTATATGTTGAGTGTGTAGTATTTCATCCTCTTTATTTTGTTTAGCTTCTAGAGTAGGAAGACCATCCCTTAGGTCATTTATATCAGCAACAGCACTTAACGTAGACCTGAACCATGACTGTTCGTGCTGTGGCTACTTTATTTTTTACTGCTCAGCAGATCCCTGAGTTTGTTGCCTCCTTAAGAGGCCTTACAAATAGCTGTGAAAAGAAGAGAAGTGACAAGCAAAAGAGAAAAGGAAAGATATACCCATTTGAATGCAGAGTTCCAAAGAATAGCAAGGAGAGATAAGAAAGCCTTCCTCAGTGATCAGTGCAAAGAAATAAAGGAAAACAATAGAATGGGAAAGGCTAGCGATCTCTTCAAAAAAATTAGAGATACCAAGGGAACATTTCATGCAAAGATGGGCTCAATAAAGGACAGACATAGTATGGACCTAACAGAAGCAGAAGATATTAAGAAGAGGAGGCAAGAATACACAGAAGAACTATACAAAAAAGAACTTCACGACCCAGATAATCACAATGATGTCATCACTCACCTAGAGCCAACATCCTGGAATGTGAAGTCAAGTGGGCCTTAGGAAGCATCAATATGACAAAGCTAGTGGAGGTGATGGCATTCCAGTTGAGCTATTTCAACTCCTGAAAGATGATGCTATGAAAGTGCTACACTCAATATGTCAGCAAATTTGGAAAACTCAGCAGTGGCCACAGGACTGGAAAAGGTCCGTTTTCATTCCAATCCCAAAAAAAGGCAATGCCAAAGAACGCTCAGACTACCTCACAATTGCACTCATCTCACAGGTTAGTAAAGTAATGCTCAAAATTCTCCAAGCCAGGCTTCAGCAATACGTGAACCGTGAACTTCCATATGTTCAAGCTGGTTTTAGAAAAGGCAGAGGAACCAGAAAACAAATTGCCAACATCTTCTGGGTCATTGAAAAAGCAAGAGAGTTCCAGAAAAACATCTATTTCTGCTTTATTGATTATGCCAAAGCCTTCGACTGTGTGGATCACAATAAACTGGAAAATTCTTCAAGAGATGGGAATACCAGACCACCTGAACGGCCTCTTGAGAAACCTATATGCAGGTCAGAAAGCAACAGTTAGAACTGGACATGGAACAACAGACTGGTTCCAAATAGGAAAAGGAGTATGTCAAGGCTGTATATTGTCACCTTGCTTATTTAACTTCTATGCAAAGTACATCATGAGAAACGCTGGGCTGGGCGAAGCACAAGCTGAAATCAGGATTGCCGGGAGAAATATCAATAACCTTAGATATGCAGATGACATTACGCTTATGGCAGAAAGTGAAGAACTAAAAAGCCTCTTGATGAAAGTGAAAGAGGAGAGTGAAAAAGTTGGCTTAAAGCTCAACATTCAGAAAACGAAGATCATGGCATCCAGTCCCATCACTTCATGGGAAATAGATGGGGAAACAGTGGCTGACTTTATTTTTTTGGACTCCAGAATCACTTCAGATGGTGATTACAGCCATGAAATTAAAAGACACTTACTCCTTGGAAGGGAAGTTATGACCAACCTAGATAGCATATTAAAAGGTAGAACATTACTTTGTCAACAAAAGTCCGTCTAGTCAAGGCTATGGTTTTTCCAGTGGTCATGTATGGATGTGAGAGTTAGGCTGTGAAGAGAGCTGAGCACTGAAGAACTGATGCTTTTGAACTGTGGTGTTGGAGAAGACTCTTGAGAGTCCCTTGGACTGCAAGGAGATCCAGCAATTCCATCCTAAAGGAGATCAGTCCTGGGTATTCATAGGCAGGACTGATGTTGAAGCTGAAACTCCAATACTTTGGCCACCTGATGTGAATGAGGCCTTACAAATAGCTGTGAAAAGAAGAGAAGTGACAAGCAAAAGAGAAAAGGAAAGATATACCCATTTGAATGCAGAGTTCCAAAGAATAGCAAGGAGAGATAAGAAAGCCTTCCTCAGTGATCAGTGCAAAGAAATAAAGGAAAACAATAGAATGGGAAAGGCTAGCGATCTCTTCAAAAAAATTAGAGATACCAAGGGAACATTTCATGCAAAGATGGGCTCAATAAAGGACAGACATAGTATGGACCTAACAGAAGCAGAAGATATTAAGAAGAGGAGGCAAGAATACACAGAAGAACTATACAAAAAAGAACTTCACGACCCAGATAATCACAATGATGTCATCACTCACCTAGAGCCAGACATCCTGGAATGTGAAGTCAAGTGGGCCTTAGGAAGCATCAATATGACAAAGCTAGTGGAGGTGATGGCATTCCAGTTGAGCTATTTCAACTCCTGAAAGATGATGCTATGAAAGTGCTACACTCAATATGTCAGCAAATTTGGAAAACTCAGCAGTGGCCACAGGACTGGAAAAGGTCCGTTTTCATTCCAATCCCAAAAAAAGGCAATGCCAAAGAACGCTCAGACTACCTCACAATTGCACTCATCTCACAGGTTAGTAAAGTAATGCTCAAAATTCTCCAAGCCAGGCTTCAGCAATACGTGAACCGTGAACTTCCATATGTTCAAGCTGGTTTTAGAAAAGGCAGAGGAACCAGAAAACAAATTGCCAACATCTTCTGGGTCATTGAAAAAGCAAGAGAGTTCCAGAAAAACATCTATTTCTGCTTTATTGATTATGCCAAAGCCTTCGACTGTGTGGATCACAATAAACTGGAAAATTCTTCAAGAGATGGGAATACCAGACCACCTGAACGGCCTCTTGAGAAACCTATATGCAGGTCAGAAAGCAACAGTTAGAACTGGACATGGAACAACAGACTGGTTCCAAATAGGAAAAGGAGTATGTCAAGGCTGTATATTGTCACCTTGCTTATTTAACTTCTATGCAAATACATCATGAGAAACGCTGGGCTGGGCGAAGCACAAGCTGAAATCAGGATTGCCGGGAGAAATATCAATAACCTTAGATATGCAGATGACATTACGCTTATGGCAGAAAGTGAAGAACTAAAAAGCCTCTTGATGAAAGTGAAAGAGGAGAGTGAAAAAGTTGGCTTAAAGCTCAACATTCAGAAAACGAAGATCATGGCATCCAGTCCCATCACTTCATGGGAAATAGATGGGGAAACAGTGGCTGACTTTATTTTTTTGGACTCCAGAATCACTTCAGATGGTGATTACAGCCATGAAATTAAAAGACACTTACTCCTTGGAAGGGAAGTTATGACCAACCTAGATAGCATATTAAAAGGTAGAGACATTACTTTGTCAACAAAAGTCCGTCTAGTCAAGGCTATGGTTTTTCCAGTGGTCATGTATGGATGTGAGAGTTAGGCTGTGAAGAGAGCTGAGCACTGAAGAACTGATGCTTTTGAACTGTGGTGTTGGAGAAGACTCTTGAGAGTCCCTTGGACTGCAAGGAGATCCAGCAATTCCATCCTAAAGGAGATCAGTCCTGGGTATTCATAGGCAGGACTGATGTTGAAGCTGAAACTCCAATACTTTGGCCACCTGATGTGAAGATTTGACTCCTTTGAAAAGACCCTGATGCTGGGAAGGATTGAGGGCAGGAGGAGAAGGGGACGACAGAGGATGAGATGGTTGGATGGCATCACCGACTCAATGGACATGAGTTTGGGTAAACTCCAGGAGTTGGTGATGGACAGAGAGGCCTGGCATGCTCTGGTTCATGGGGTCACAAAGAGTTGGACACGACTGAGCGACTGAACTGAGCAGCTTTCTATCCTGTGTATATAATTTTATTCTGAGCAGCTTTAAAGGACATCTTAATCACTTTGAAGAATTAGGAATCACTTAGTTCATCACTAAAAAGAAACAGCTTCTGTATGGAAATATACATTTCCATACATTTGCTGAAGTATACAAAAGAATTATATATTGTTTATAAGTTTTTTTATGAGTTTATGGGTTTCATTTTTAAAAAAAGAAAACTTAAGAGCTAATTCATTCAATAAATACTTATTACACATGGGTGGTTTTTCATCCGCTGTTCTTAGGCTCTAGGTGTACAGTGGTGAACAAGATTCCCACCCTCAGGGGGTTAGCAGGAAAGACTGACATTAAGCATATAATTATGATGCTATGTTGTGAAAGTGGAGTATAAGGTTCTTTGGGTGGGTTTTCAGGTGGAAGGAATGGAAGCAAAGGTAAGGCTGAGAGTAGCTAAGGATGGGGCTACGGAAGTAGGGAAGGACTGGAGCCCAGAGGACGGGGAACTTCATCTTGTAGATATTTGCTTTCTTTTTTCTTTTATAAGTATTTTAAGTTTGAATCTGTTAAAGAAAAGATAATTGGTCAATGTTTTCCATTAGACTGCTTTTATATTTTAGCTAGAGAATATTTTTAAGATTAGAAGTGATCTAAATAATTGGATGTTGTAAATAAAACAGAATAGATTTAAGTTGTTTTTTCATAACTCAAAATGGTATGTTCTTGTTACATTTTTAAGACACTGGTGAAAACATTTGAAGTATGTGATCTTCCTGTCCGAGCTGCCAAGTTTGTTGCAAGGAAGAATTGGGTTGTAACAGGAGCGGTAAGTAAGCATATGAATTTCTAATCCCATTTATGAATTGGTCAGTGATTACCTAAATGAGTTGCAGAATTTTGATTCTTGCTTTCTTTTGTTAATCAGTGCAGTGTTTTGAAGCCTGGACTTTATACCTTGACCCTGTAGTATATTTTTTTGTGCAATTTACTTCATAAGAGTAATGATGGTTTTTAAATTTTCATTTCTAGGATGACATGCAGATTAGAGTATTCAATTACAACACTCTGGAGAGAGTTCATATGTTTGAGGCACATTCAGACTACATTCGCTGTATTGCTGTTCATCCAACCCAGCCTTTCATTCTAACCAGCAGTGGTAAGACCCTTTTTGGTCATGTAGGTCTGTTTGAGTAATTCATTTTCATTAGTAAGACAGACAATTCATTTACTACTGTTACAAGTAGAGTTCTGATTCCAAGCAGCCTTTAAACTATTTAAATCCATTAACATACTATCAGTGCTGCTTGCTTTTGTATTTTAATGAATATCAGCTCTACTTAGGATTTGTGTAGCAGTTGCTCCAATTCCTGTCAGGGAAGACCTGAAGGTCTAGGTGCTAGAACATCTGCTGAACAGAAAGCTAATTTATGTGCTGAGTGAGTGAGTTTTTGGCAGATTGCCATATAATCTAGTCAATTTTATCTTCAGACTAGGTTGCACCTTGGTATTATGTATAAAGCAGTGGAGCTTTCTGGAAGGCAGTTAAAACAAGTTGCACTGAATTGGTAATAGCTCTTTGAAACATTTTTAAGTTAGAAATTGAGAAGTAATTCAGAACTTTTTTTAACCAATTGAAGCCTGGCATGCTGCAGTCCAAGGGGTTGAAAAGAGTCAGACATAACTAAGCATCTGAACTGATTAAAAGAAATGCTTGTTTCTGAAATAGTCATTGTCATCATTATTCAGTCATACTTAGACTCTAATTAAACTTGTGTTACTCTTTCATCATTCTGTAAAACCCATTGAGTCTGTTTTAAATTTTTTCCATGAAATTTGTATTTTTGCTATTAGTAATCTCTTTTATCTCCATTCTTCAGAAAATTAAAATTATTCTTAGAATAAGCATTTTGAAAAATCTGTTCAATTCTGATTCTGTGTCTGTAAGTCATGGAATATATGATTTGTGTTAGATTTTCTTCCTTAAAAAGGCACAGAGATTCTGCACCTTAGTTCTGAATGAAAGAAATAGATATTGCAGCTAACTGGAGACTTTCTTTTGGTCTAGATGACATGCTTATTAAACTCTGGGACTGGGATAAAAAATGGTCTTGCTCACAAGTGTTTGAAGGACACACCCATTATGTAATGCAGATTGTGATCAACCCTAAAGATAACAACCAGTTTGCCAGTGCTTCTTTGGACAGGACAATCAAGGTAAGGTGCCCATGTTTGTGTCAGTTATGCTTGTTGGTGAGACATAATTGTGTTAGATGTTTTACTGCTGGCTTCCCAGAAAGTTATTCCTGTCTGAGAAGTTTCTCTCAAAAGCTCATTTTGAAGCAAAATAGGACTGCTTATTTTGATTCAGAAGGGCATATTCAGTTTAGAAAAATGGTGTGGCAACTCAGTGCTCTTAATGGAGGGGTGTTTCTCCACGTGGAAGCAATACATAGTAAGAGTTTTAAACCTCTGCAAACCCAGAATAGAAAATGCCTGTGTCTTCTCTAGGTCACTGTTTTCCTCTTTGTTAGTGTATTTGCTGTTGCCTTCTGCAGATTGTTAATCTATTTCATTTACTTCCATTCTCTTTTCCTTACTCCATTTCTCCATACCACTGCCAGTTGTCTTTCTAAAATGTGGGTTCCATCTTGGCAGTTCCCAATCTAAGGGTAAAGTCCAGATGCCTTGGTATGGAATATAAGGGTTTGCAAGACCAACCTTAGCTAATGTTATGAGACATCTCCTGTAAACCTGGTCTCCTCACCATTTTCTCGAGAAGCCATGAATGTTCACGGAACCTTACCTCATTCAGCTGGTCCCTCTGCCTACAGTATTCTTTATTCTCCCTTTTTGATTTCTTTTCCTCTGGAGAATTACTCATCTTTCAAGGTTTAGCAGTTATTTACTCTGAGAAGCTCCCTTCAGACATCCATTTCACCCCTAGACAGAGCCATTCTCATCCCATTCCTTCCATTTGGGGGGGCCTCTATTATGGCTTTCCTGTTGAATAATAATGGGAAATCTTTATTCCCGAAATGCTGATGTCTGGGGCAGGAACCGTATGTTACCCTCCTCCCACAAGCAGACACACATTAGCAAGCAGCACAGCGCCCTGTCTGTATTAGATGCTTAATATATGTTGCAGTGAGTGCAAATATATTCCTTTTCCCACTATAGTGTTTAAAATATTTCTATATGCGTAGATTTAACTTTGCTCACATGAATAGGCTTACATCTGTATAACATTTTATTAGTTTTCCTTTAACTTATATAAAATGTTATCTTCTGTTTGTCTGACAACTTATTATTAAATGGTACATGTTGAATATCTTAGGGCTTTGAATTAGTTTTTTTTTTTTTTTACTGAATTATCCTTGTTTTTGACATAGGTTGAAAACTTTGAAATTAGTTTAGATGTTTCTTCACTAAATTAGATACAGCTTGAGGACAAAATTGTCTTACCTTTGGCTCTAGTAAAGTTTGTTTACATATTTTTATACTCCCCACAGGGCCTCCCATGTAGTAGTCATACAAAATAAATATTTGTAAAGATAAAGCTCAATAGCTGCTGCTACTAAGTCACTTCAGTCATGTCCGACTCTGTGCGACCCCATAGACAGCAGCCCTCCACGCTCCCCTGTCCCTGGGATTCTCCAGGCAAAAACACTGGAGTGGGTTGCCATTTCCTTCTCCAAAGCTCAATAGCAGTGCTGTAGTAATATTTGACTGCTTTTTCATACTTTAAATTTTTTGATTAAAGCAGTAATTTTTTTCCTTTTAATATATCTTACTAAGTCCATTTTCATTAGCTTTGTGTTATTAATAACTCTCTCATAACATCATTTCCTACCCTTAAAGTAGTGTTTCTCAAAGTCAAGACACCTGGGGGGTCTATTGAAAATATAGATTCCTGAACTTCATTGTAGTCCCACTGAATCGTAATCTCTAAGGATAAAGCCTGGAAACTGGCATTTCAGAGAATGCCATAGTGATTCTGCTCCCTGGAAATTCAAGTAAAGTGAGAAAGAACCCAAAGGAGTGGGTGAAAAAATGAGCATTCTTCAGCTTCTCTCCTGGGCTTTGGCATTTCTTTGACCTGTTAGGGGTATGGTGGAGCTGCCTTCTGAAATGAAGGCCCCATGTTGACTGGCAGATGCTGTTGCTCTCTGAAGGTATGGCAGCTGGGCTCATCGTCACCAAACTTCACTCTGGAGGGACATGAGAAAGGCGTGAATTGCATTGATTACTACAGTGGTGGTGACAAGCCATACTCATCTCAGGAGCAGATGACCGTCTTGTGAAAATATGGGACTATCAGGTACAGTTTTTTCATAGCTTACTTGCCTTATGTTAAATATACTTCTCACACTATTTCTTACAGGAAAGTTCAAACTTGGATGGTTGAACTCTTTTTTGAGCATAATAATAAGTTAAGGCATCAGGAATTGCACCTAAACTGTGGTCTCAGAATTCCCCATGAAAATAACAACAAATGCTTATTAAGATTTTAAAAATAAAATGCCATCATGTTTATTTTTCATTTACTACTAGAAATGAGAAATTTCAAGGTTTTAATTAAAATGAATTCTTACATCCTTTAGTATCCTCATTGGCAGACTTCCGTTTGTATTTCAAAACTAGCACACTAGTGACTTATGTCAGACATCACAATAGTGCTATCATTTTGCCACATAGACTCTTGTAAACCTGATTATAACTCGTTACTACACTTTTTATCTCCAAGATTTTAAATTTTTATTTTTTTGTTTCTCACATCAGAGTAACCACGAATAGTTAATAAAATGAGGCCTAGAAAACCACTTATAGTGAGATACTCAAATCTGTGTTTAAATGCAGAATAAAAACATTAAAGACATCTTAAGAAATTGAGGCACTGATACTTAGATGGAAACCAGCTCTTTCAGGGGATGTGTGTATGTATATGTTTTCTTCTTTAAATATGATAGTTACTTTTGCCTGTACTAACAAATAATGGGAAAACATGTACACAATAAGATGATTCTCTTTCAAAAATCTCTGTATTGAATATTGTTCAGATTGTTACAACCATTATCATTGATTGTGTATCTGTGCTCTGGGAAAATTAAGGATGAGTTACTGTTTTCCACTAATAAGAGTGTTTTCTGTTTATTGACTATAGAATAAAACTTGTGTACAGACACTGGAGGGACATGCCCAAAATGTGTCTTGTGCCAGTTTTCATCCTGAGCTGCCAATTATCATCACAGGTTCAGAAGATGGTAAGTTAGAAATGTATATTTATTCCTATGCTATCATTCATTGCTGACTGGATATTTAGGCCAGCTTAGTGGCCCTGCATTTTCATTGGAAGTTTCAAAAGATTTTGATATTTTTTATTAGAGTAGATTACTTAAGCTATAAAAGAGTACAAGGACATTGTTATTATCATTATCATCATCATGATTCTGATGTGTTTTGACTCTGTTAGGTACATAAGAGGACACCTAGAAGTGCTAGGGGAAAACGGAAAAAGCCTGTACTTTGGAGTCTAAAAGCCTGGGATCAGATTCAGGCTCTGCCACTTCATAGATGTGTGGTTTGAGTGCATTATGAAATGGGAATAGATATACCTCCCTCATAGGATCGTAGTGAAAGAATGTGGAGAAATAACATAGAAAGCATCTGGCATGTAGTAGGCACTGTACCCAGGAATCCAGTCATTACTTCACACATAAAAATTACATTTCTTTGTTTTACCTTGTTATGCACTTTCTGTTATATGTTTATGTTGCTTTATAAAGTCACAGACTACAGATCAAAACTGAAGCTTCCAGGAAGTGTGTTGTGTTTGAATATAAAGACTTCCACGTGGCTGGTCCACCTGACAGTTCACTGTTGGGTATTCAAGTCAAATGGCTGATTCACATTGTTTTTTTCAGGAACCGTGCGTATTTGGCATTCAAGCACCTATCGCCTTGAGAGTACCTTGAATTATGGAATGGAGAGAGTATGGTGTGTGGCCAGCCTGCGAGGGTCCAATAACGTTGCTTTGGGCTATGATGAAGGGAGCATCATTGTTAAGGTAATCTCTCATTGCATCATCTCTGAATAGGGTATACAGGGGGAGCAGTTTTCTTCTAAGTCACCAGCTTTGTTAAACTGGCACTCTGTCATTGAGCTGTGTACTTAAAAGAGATTAGGTACTGGTGAGGAGAGTTAAGTGGAAGAAAGGAGCCCTCCATTAAATGAAAATAGAAAATGTTTATTTTGTTGTAGTATGATTTGTTTTCCATGGCTAAAAGTCATTTGTCATTCCTCCAGCTTGGTCGGGAGAACCTGCCATGTCCATGGATGCCAATGGAAAGATAATCTGGGCCAAACATTCAGAAGTCCAGCAGGCCAACCTAAAAGCAATGGGAGATGCTGAAATTAAAGATGGAGAAAGACTGCCACTGGCAGTAAAAGATATGGGCAGTTGTGAAATATACCCTCAGACTATTCAGCACAATCCTAACGGACGGTAAGCCACCACCAGAATCTCCCTCTGGGCCTATGTGTGTTTGCATATCCACAGCTTGTCCCAGCCCTGCCCGGTGATGCGCACTGCTCATTGAGCTTTTGTTCTGGCCTCAGGGTCCTCAACGCAGTGGCAGGCAGCCAGGCCCGTTGATCTTGTCTGCATGCACGGTGAAGCATAATTGTCTTCCTGGCCTTTGCCGCTACACAGTTTTGGACAGTGGAGTAGTTTGTGTTGACTCTATTTCATATGTATTGGTATGCGTCCTTATGACATGTCCTTATGCTCCTTCAAGGGCAAGAATCCTGTCTTACCCAAGACTTAGTAGGTGCTCTCTAAATGTTTGCTGACTCATTGCTCTTAAGAAGAGTTGTGAGGTCTTTGTCTTTTGAAAAAGTTTTGGGAAGGGTAATCTGCTTCTTCTCTGTAATTTGTATCATCAGCTTTGTTTCTCCCTTAAGATTTGTAAAGCACTGAACATCTTGTGGAAGAAAAGTTTCTTATACAATGAGTTTAAACGTGTAAGCTTTAAAAATTTTACAGTAGATGTGAGCATTTTATAATGCTGTCCTGAGTATTAAAAAAGAGCAAGTATATAAAACAAGTATGCTGCCTTGTTCAGTAAATGGTCTCCATAATTATTTGCAATAAAGTTTTCTTATGAAGAATAAGAACACATTATATATTTTCCCCTTAATATCATAAAACAATTTTTGCTTAAGTTTTACATTTCACCTTTGGCAGTCTAATAACAGCCAATATGTCTGTTGAGAAAGTTTTGACTATGCAACATTCTTTTTTTCTTAACAAATGTTAAAAATACCGTTTGTTACAGATTCATAAATTTAACAGTCATTAAAAAGTGGGGTAAGATATTTTCATTTATTTGAATGATCAGCTTTAAAATGATGGTAGCCTTGCAAGATCATGCCTTCTTATTGTGTAGATGTAATAAGCAAAATGCCAGGTATCTGAGTACTCAATAAATGCTAGTTGAATTATTGGAGTCCTCTCCTATACATCTCCAGCCTTCCTTATCTTCCTGATCCTTTGTTTGTAAGAGAGGCCATTGCAATAATATTTTCAGCAGTAACCCCATCTTCATAATCTGCTTTTGATTTGTGGGGTGTAATATTTATGTCTAGCTCTGTATTCCAAGAAATATATAACTTTAAAAGATATTAGGTTCATTTGTAATAGTCAACTGAAATAATGTTTGTTATTAGAAATGTTTCACCATATTAGAAACAAGATAAATCATTGTTTCTTAACTTCTGCATGTCATTGGCCCCTCTGTACTTCCCCCTACCCTGGCTTTTCTAACTTGTAGGTTTGTTGTGGTGTGTGGTGATGGCGAGTACATCATCTACACGGCAATGGCACTGAGGAACAAGAGCTTTGGGTCTGCCCAGGAGTTCGCATGGGCCCACGATTCTTCAGAGTAAGTTTTGTCTGTGTCATATCAGCTGCCCCTGATTGCCAGTGGGCATACTGTGTGCAGCTGTATTGAAGGGGTCTGCAAGGCTCCTGTAGGCTGTGCTTCTCCATGTTGAAGACCAGTTTTCACCAGACCTGTGCTGGAGGATTCAGTTCAGTTCAGTTGCTCAGTCATGTCTGAGTCTTTGCAACACCATGAACTGCAGCATGCCAGGCTTCCCTGTCCATCACCAACTCCTGGAGTTCACTCACACTTACGTCCATCGAGTTGGTGATGCCATCCAGCCATCTCATCCTCTGTCATCCCCTTCTCCTGCCCCCAATCCCTCTCAGCATCAGGGTCTTTTCCAGTGAGTCAACTCTTCACATGAGGTGGCCAGAGTATTGGAGTTTCAGCTTTAGCATCATTCCTTCCAAAGAACCCCAGGGCCGATCTCCTTTAGGATGGACTGGCTGGATCTCCTTGCAGTCCAAGGGACGCTCAGGAGTCTTCTCCAACACCACAGTTCAAAAGCATCAATTCTTCTGCACTCAGCCTTCTTCACAGTCCCACTCTCACATCCATACATGACCACTGGAGAAACCATAGCCTTGACTAGACGGACCTTTGTTGGCAAAATAATGTCTCTGCTTTTCAGTATGCTATCTAGGTTGGTCATAACTTTTCTTCCAAGGAGTAAGTGTCTTTTAATTTCATGGCTGCAGTCACCATCTGCAGTGATTTTGGAGCCCAAAAAAATAAAGTCAGCCAATGTTTCCACTGTTTCCCCACCTATTTCCCATGAAGTGATGGGACCAGATGCCATGATCTTCGTTTTCTGAATGTTGAGCTTTAAGCCAACTTTTTCACTTTTCTCTTTCACTTTCATCAAGAGGCTTTTTAGTTCCTCTTCACTTTCTGCCATAAGGGTGGTATCATCTGCATATCTGAGGTTATTGATATTTCTCCCGGCAATCTTGATTCCAGCTTGTGCTTCTTCCAGTCCAGTGTTTCTCATGATGTACTCTGCATAGAAGTTAAATAAGCAGGGTGACAATATACAGCTGTGACGGACTCCTTTTCCTATTTGGAACCAGTCTGTTGTTCCATGTCCAGTTCTAACTGTTACCTCCTGACCCGCATAATGGTTTCTCAAGAGGCAGGTCAGGTGGTCTGGTATTCCCATCTCTTTCAGAATAGTCAGGGGCAAATGTGCAGCATGAGCTGCGTTTAACAATTTATGCTCAGTTTTGAGCTGGGTCAATTATTGGGTCACTCAGTCTGACCCAATAATTAACTGGGGACCCAACACCTGTTTTTCCTTGGTGGAGCCCGTGGCAGGGCTGAAGCCAGAGTAGGCCCTCAGATAAAGACCTTGGCAGGTCCCACCCCCACCCCAGAACCTGCATCCTGAGCTGCCGCTGCTGCCCTCATCTGAGCCACTTGGAGAGATGCTAGATTCTATGTAATGATAAAAACTTAACATCATGAAAATTCATTTTCATGATGTTATATATCACCCATTCTTAACAAATTCTGTCTGAATTCAAAATGTTCATAATTGTCTCATTAAAAACAATTGTCTCATTAAAAACAGAAAAAAAAATCTACCTCTCAATATTATACTAGATATTTACTGACTGGTTCCTTTTTGATTCCTGTTTGGTGCATGTAATAAACATGGGGTTTTTGGTTTTTTCCAGACTACACACTGAATTACATCTTCATAGTTTTCTTGGTTTTGTTTTCTCCATATTTTGTGTTGCCTTTTCTGCCAACAGTGGGTAACTTAGGCCTCAGCATTGCTCAGTAAGATGCATGCTTTTTAGTTTTTAACAAAAAGGTCACTGAGAGGTAAGATCTTTTCATCAATTTCCTAAATAAACTCATTTATGCACAGTTCCATATACTAAAAAGTACTTTGTCACTGTGAGCACAGTTATAGTTCGTGAATTGCCATACCTCTCTCAGCACACATCTCCCTCTGTTTTGATAGTTGCCTCTTTCAGGTTTATCCAGCCCAGACCCTCCCTGTTCAGCATTTTTCCTGTTGGAACAAAGTACTTATTCCGTCCCTTTCTCATATACTCTTGAATATCCAGCCATAGTCCCCTTTCAAGAGAGAGGCCAAGTATACACAATTTATTAAGTTGCTGCTAAGCATAACTGACTAGTGAGCCACTTATAAAAGTTTTTGTTTTTTTAAGTTACTTTTTATTGAGGAATAATTTATACAAAATAAAAGGCACTGTTTTAAGTGTATCTTCCAGCGAATTTGGACAAATGGATGTAACCTGTAACCACCAGCACAGTCAACATTTCTGTCACCTCAAAAACAACCCCCTTGTTTCTCTTACAGTCAGCACCCCACCCTTGTTCCCCACTGGATTAGATTTGTCTTCATTAGGATTTCGTCAGTGGAGTTGTGCGGTATACACTTTTCGTCTGGCTTGTTTTGCTCAGCATAATGTATTTGAGCTGCATCCTGTTGTTACATGGGCTTCCCAGATTGCTCAGTGGTAACGAATCTGCCTGCAGTGCAGGATATGTGCGAGTTTGATCTCTTATCTGGGAAGATCCCCTGGAGAAGGAAATGGATACCCACTCCAGTATTTTTGCCTGTGGAATCCCATGGACAGAGGAGCCTGGCGGGCTACAGTCTGGGGTTGCAAAGAGTCAAACACGACTGAGCAACTAAACAGCAACTTGTTGTTGCATGGATCAATAACTGGTTCCCTTTTTGGCAGAGTAGTAGTCCATTTTATGCATAGACCACAGTTGATTTACTCATTCACTTGTTGAAGGACATTTGGATCTTTTAAAATGGTTTGTAAGCCGTAGTAATTTGTATAATAGACATTGTGAAGCCTGCTCAGTATTTGTCCAACTGTAAGCAGTTCACTGATCTCTTAGGGAAAAAATATATTAGTGAATCTTCAGATATTAATTCTATATTTTTGTGTAATTCACTACTTAAATACATTTGAAGATACTTGTAATATTTGGTGGAATTACAGTTTAGTATATATGTAATAGGCTATGATTGCTTTCCTTTTCACCGCAGATATGCAATAAGAGAGAGCAACAGTGTTGTAAAGATATTTAAGAACTTTAAGGAAAAAAAATCATTTAAACCAGACTTTGGAGCTGAAAGTAAGTGCTGTTTATGTATGATACAATTTTAGAAACTTTGTAATCACTCAGAAACATCTAAGGATCTGAAAATATGTTGTTGTTCTTTGTAGGCATCTATGGAGGCTTCTTACTGGGAGTCAGGTCTGTAAATGGTTTAGCTTTCTATGACTGGGAAAATACGGAACTCATACGCAGAATTGAAATTCAACCCAAACACGTAAGCTTCCATCTTTGCTGTTGTTGGAATGTCCCTCTTTGTGACAAACTCTGGGTCCCTGAGGCCAAGAAATACCCTGGTACCCTGCTGTCCCTGTCCATTGTGCTGGAGATGGGGCCGTTTACCTCAGAATTGCTGTAAAAGGGAAGATTGGGGATTTGAATAAGGCAGTAGATGTTGGGCTTTTTGAAAAGTATAGAGTTGTACAGATGCCAAGTGCTAGTCGTATTTTAAATGGCTTTAATGCTTTGAAGAGGAAAAGTCAATGAGTTCTTGGCGTGGCAAGACCTGCAAGTCTCCCACTCAGTTCAGAAAGCCTTTGCCTACATTACCTGATAACGGCTATTTAACCTTGATAACGGCTATTTAAACTTTAGGCGGCCGTTCACCAGTGACAGTTATCTACCTTTAGATCTGCCTGCTTCTTTGAGAGCTTTCATTGTCAGGAAGTTATCTCTGGAGACAGGTATCTCCCAGGGTCCTGGTTCTGATTTCTAGAGTTTGCATTCTCAGCAAGGGGGGCATCATCCTCAAGGGGACAGATATCGGTTCCTGAAACCAATCAATGAGAAAAAGTACTCTGTTCTATCTATAAACCAGAGATGTTCATATGTTCATACATGTTATGTGTTTGTGTACTGTGTGTATGTTTATGTATTACATAATGTATAGGTGGATAATGGGCGTCCCCGGTGGCTCAGTCATTAAAGAATCTGCCTGCAACGTAGAGACCTGAGTTTGATCCCGGGGTTGGAAAGATCCCCTGGAGAAGGGAATGGCTACCCACTCCAGTATTCTTGCCTGGAGAATTCCATGGACAGAGGAGCCTGGCAGGCTACTGTCCATGGGGCCGCAAAGAGTCGACATGACTGAGCAACTTTCACTTTCAGATGTGTAGTATCTGTGATAATAAAACTTCATAAAGGAAAGTGATTGGGAAAAAATGCCTAAAAAAGGTTTGAGGTGGGGGTCATAATGGGGGTGGGAGAGAGGGAGAGACACTGTTGTAGAGCAGCTGGGAATACTCTTGTGCTCCTCTGAATCTCAGTGCACCCGGCACTTACTGCCAGCACTCCTTCCTGCCTCCCCTAGGGCTTTCCATTCCTGTACATAAAACAGCAGCGCCCTGTCCACCCTCCCAAATGTGTGTGTGTACATATATATATATATCAGATTAATGCTTACTTACTATCCTAATGTAAGAAGATGAATCTTATAGGAAACAGCATATTCAGTTTGTCACGTTCACATAGACTCCAAAATCATTTATCTGTGATTTTGTTTGTTATGTCACAGATTTTCTGGTCTGACTCTGGAGAGCTAGTCTGTATTGCAACTGAGGAGTCATTTTTTATCCTTAAATATCTGTCAGAAAAAGTCTTGGCTGCCCAGGAAACGCATGAAGGAGTTACTGAAGATGGCATTGAAGATGGTTTTGAGGTAATTGCATCAGTAAAACTTTAGCTTTGTTTTTAAATGAATTATGTACTTACAGCTGAACTTCACTCATTGTAACATTTTATTATAAATTAGGTTTGGGAAAACTTAATAAACATTTAAGGAGTTACGGTAAAATGTGAAAATTAAAGTCTTGGCTCAAAGATCAGGGTCTGAAAGTATTTGTTAAAAGAGATTTGTGCTTTGGTTATAGGAAATCTTTAGATCAACTTTGACAGTTTTTCAGTAAGGAAGTTAGAAGTTGTTACGGGCCTAAGACAGTTCAGCTAGAGTTATTTAAAATGGGTTTTCAAGCAGAGGGAGCCTAGCCTGGTGCTCTGATGACTTAGATGGGTATAACTTGGCAGAAGGGATGGAAGCTCAAGAGGGAGAAGATACATATATTAATTATGGCTGATTCACTTTGTACCACAAAAACCAATACAGTATTGTAAACCAATTTTTAAAAATAAAATAAGAGAGTCTATAATTATCTTTAAAAAAAATAAATGAACTTCCAAATATAAAGATAAATCATCCATGGTGGAGGTATCTTAAAAGATTTTATGAAATACTTATTATGCCAGTCTCATGTATGTTAGGAATTTCAATCAGCACTTTCTTAGATTATAGCTTTGACTCAACGGTGAGACTTTACATTATAGATGCTCATCCAGGAATCTGTTCTTAAATGAAGAAAGAAGATAAACATTCCAAGAAAGATTTTCTTTCTTGAAATAAGATTCTTTCTTTGCATATCTTTTCTATCCATCACCCCTAATTATATTCAGTTTTTTGTTATTGACAGTTTGTTATTTGTTGTTGAGTAAGATAATAACAGGCTTCATTTTCTTTCTGTAGGTTCTTGGTGAGATTCAGGAAATTGTGAAAACAGGGCTGTGGGTAGGCGATTGCTTCATTTACACAAGTTCTGTGAACAGATTAAATTATTATGTCGGAGGAGAAATAGTCACCATTGCCCACTTGGACAGGTAGCTGACTGTCATTTTGCTTTTGTTTTTAACATCCTAAATTTAAAAGTATACTTTAAAAATAAAACCAGTTGCTGGCTTGTAACAATGATAGGCCTGGTTTTTCAGTTTTATGGTTTTAATAAGTGGCAATTGCTAACCAAAACTGCATCAATCAAATGAAAAGATTATGAGCAAGAGGCAGAGGGAGGGAGGGAGGGAGAGAGTATGTACTGATTTGGGCTTAATTCTTAATTAGTTTCCATTTCTCTTACAGGACGATGTATCTCCTGGGCTATATTCCTAAAGACAACAGGCTTTATCTGGGGGATAAGGAACTGAACATCGTTAGCTACTCCCTGCTGGTTTCAGTGCTGGAGTACCAGACAGCTGTCATGCGGAGGGACTTCAGCATGGCCGATAAGGTCCTCCCGACCATCCCGAAAGAGCAGAGGACCAGAGTTGCACACTTCTTGGAAAAGCAGGTAAGGGGGGTTGTTTGTTTATTTGTGTGTGTTTCTAAAGCCAGCAATTTGAAAGAATGTTTGTATGAGTTTGAAGAACTTTATTTCTTAATTGTCACTGATTTCCTTATGGCAGTGGACTTTCTCTTATAAATTTAAATCACTTGTTAATATGCTTCCTTCTCCTTTCTCGTTGTCCTTCATATCCCCTTTATATGTTGAAGGTGATTAATTAGTCTTCCCTTTCTGTAGACTTCTTTTCCATTCTCTCAGTATTTTCATTTCTATGCTGTATTTTTCTCTCTCCTAGCTAGCTTCTCTCTTTCTGTAAAATACACATAAAATTTATCTTAGTGATGAGCGTTTTCCTTAAAGTAGCATTTTTATAATCAAAGTTGGTTTATTCTTGAAACATAGTTGATTTACAATGTTGTGCCTGTCTGCTGTATATGACTCAGTTATACACAAATAATACATTCTTTTTTTATAATCTTATCCATTGTGGCTTATCGCAGAATATTGAGTATAGTTCTCTGTGCTATACAGTAGGGCATTGTTTATCCATTCTATACAAAATGGTTTGCACCTACCAGCCCCGAACTCCTAGTCTCCTCCATCTCTCTCCCTCTCCCCTCCTAGGCAACCACAAATCTGTTCTCTGTGTCTATGAACCTGTTTCTGTTTCTTAAATAGGTTCATTTGTGCCATATTTTAAATTCCACATATAAGTGATACTGTGTGATATTTGTCTTTGTCTTTCTGACTTACTTCACTTATATGATAATCTCTAGCTCCATTGGCATTATCTCATTCTGTTTATGGCTGTGTAGTGTACCATTATATCTATGTACCACATCTTTATCTAGTCCTCTGTCAGTGGACATTTTGGTTGTTTCTGACTTTTGTGAAAAGTGCTGCTTTAAAATCCAAGTTATGTGCACAAAAGCTTTGCAAGGCTTAAGAGAACACAGCCCTCTCCCTTCTCTCGTTTATACTCCCTAGTGGTAGTCACTTTTAATTCTTTTAGCTGTCTATTGGCATTTATTTCCACATGTCTAACATGATTGTTATATTGCTGTTTCTCAGTTTTAGGTATTTCTTGGGACTTCACACTCTGTAGAAAATGAAGAATTTATCTTTCTTTCACTCCCCATGCTTCAACAACCTACATGCCACTTAAATCATTACATCATAATTTTTATTAGATCAGTATCCATTGTTTATATTATTATGACTATTTAAACCCTGTTCACAGCTGAGCCATATTATAGCTTCCCCTTTTTTTCAGTTGTTTTCTCTGAGTTAATAATTGATTCTTTTGTTAACTTTGCTTATTTCTCTATGTGTTTAGGGTTATTCTTCCTCCTCTGCTCTTCTCCAGATTTCCTTGCTATCTCCTTTCAGCGTGTTCAGTCTGCTTCAGGCTCAGCTGACTTTTTCCCTCGTCATGGGTATCCTCTCCCCATCATGTTGGGGCCTCCCTTTGGCTTGAGCCATTGTTTCCTATATCTCCTATCTTCTTTACTGGCTTGTTTACTCCCTCGTTTTGCTGGAGTATGTCCTTCAGTAGTTTTCTGAGAAAAGAGTTTATTATTGATAGGAAGTAAATGTTTCTGTGACCTTGCATATCTGAAAGTGCCATTGTTCTACCCTAGAACATATTTGGCCACTTAACTGGATATAGAATTCTAAGTTGGAGATAGTTTTCTCTCAGAATTTTGAAGAAAAAGTTCTATTTTGTCTTCTAGTTTCTAGTTACTGTTGAAGTCTAAACCATTTATATTCCTGATTCTTGGTACCTGATCTGTTTTTTCTCTTTGGAAGTTTTTTGGATCTTGTTCCTATTGTTCTGTAATGTTATCATGATGGTGGGCCCTGGTTTAGGTCAATTATCATTCATTCTGCTGGGTATTAGATGAGCTCTCTTAATTGGAAGCTCATTCCTTCATTTTTGAGAGATTTTGTTGAATCATGTTTCTGTTGATTTCCTTCCTGTATTTTCCATATTCTCTCTGTGGAACTGTTATTCAGATGTTGGACTTCTTGCAGTGGTTTTCCCATTTTGTTACTCTTGGACTTTTAAAATCTTGTTTATGGATCAGAGTTTCTCTTCATACCCTCTGTTAGAGTATAAGTGATAGTTGAAGTTTTCTTTTTCCCTAATTGGTATGCTTTCTTACTGTTGCTGGTTCTGCTATTATTGGTTTGATTTCTGTCTTTCCTTGTGAAGATTTTCTCAGGTATCTGATGGTCTTTGAGCACTTGTTTAAGAGTGGAGGTCTAAGAAGCACGTCAAGAGATCTGAGTTTATGGGTGAACTTATTGAGTATGAACTTAAAATATGTGATGTGACTGGGCCATTTGACCGGGAAACCTCAATGTCAGTATCTTCATTAATGAATTTGTTCATTTAGTAAATTTAATGAGTACTTAATATTGTACTAAGCACTACTCAGGCTGGCATATAATCCTTATTGACATTTTAGTATTTTTAAGTCTAGCCCCTTTGACTGGTTAGTTTACAGAGAAGCTCCCCAATCACCATCATTCTGGTGGGGAGTAGAGTACAGCTTGGTGTCTCAGTATTTAGTATTTCAAACATTCAGTTAAGTATCCATTCTCACAATCTCCTGTTTTCCTTTTACCACTCAGTATTCCTTTGGGTGTGTAGGTATCCTTCAGGCTGGAGACCCTCTAGTTTACCTTCTCTAGAAAACAAGCCTCATCTTCCATGTGTGTTGAGAGGATGTGGGGAGGTATGAGGACCTGGGGTGTCTAACTGCTTCTTATATAGACCTTGGCAGTTTGATTTCTTTGCTGGCTTTAATACTGCCCTTCACAAGACACTGCTGAGGTGTGAATTGAGTTATTTCTATCCTGTCATGACTCCAGATTTGGGGATTAGTCTTCTCTAGTGTTTTAACTGAATGTTTATTTCAGTGAGTTTAACTCCTTCACCAGCTTTCAAGCTTCACAAAGTGTTGTTATTAATACTGATTTCTCCTCTGCCTTTTTATGTGTCCTTGGGAGTTTGTGCTTTAAAGAAGAATCCCTTTAGTGTCATTTCAGTGGGGATTTGGAGGAAAACAAAAGTAAACATATATAGTCACCTCATTTCATTTGCTTCGCCCTCACCTATATCTGACTAGTTCTGTAGATTGTCTGTCCTCCACTCTTGGATTGTATATCGTCTACATTAGTACTAGGGGAGAAAAGGAGTAATGCAGATTGTTCAGAATTCCTTGTTACATTGTACTCAGGAGTGAGTGGAGGGAGGATCAGCTTGTATAGTCTGGGAACTTATTTTGAACACAGTGATAAGCCATGCTGACTGAGTGTCTAGTGAGACAAAACTGTCCAATTTCTGCATCCTGACCTAATAGTATTCACCCTCAATCTGAGGAAGTCTTCTGCAGTTGAACTTTTTGTCACATTATATCAATCCCCTGGAGCTGAAGAACTTGCCCATAGGACAGACCCCATCAGCACTGTCTTGGGAACGGGAAGTCGCTCAGTCGTGTCCAACTCTTAGCGACCCCATGGACTGCAGCCGACCAGGCTCCTCGGTCCATGGGATTTTCCAGGCAAGAGTACTGGAGTGGGGTGCCATTGCCTTCTCCGATGTCTTGAGGAGAAGCTAATATAGTGATTATAGTGGTTGGCTTAAAAGCTTGTTTCTGATGACTGACTGGAGCATGGGAAGGAGGTTTTAGACTTCTGCCCTCTGGAATACTTGCTGATGAGTAAACTGAACATGAGACCAACTGTAAAGGCATAGGTAGTGACACCTAATCAGTGTCTGGACCTGAAAGCAAAATGTTTGCTAAAAGACCTGCAGATGATTGAAAATTGTCAAGTTTTACATTTGACTTTCCTTTCTCTGAGCACTTCCCTGGTGGCTCAGACGGTAAAGCGTCTGTCTACAATGCGGGAGACCTGGGTTCGCTCCCTGGGTTAGGAAGATTCCCTGGAGAAGGAAATGGCAACCCACTCCAGTACTCTTGCCTAGAAAATCCCATGGACGGAGGAGCCTGGTGCAGGCTACTATCCATGGTGTTGCAAAAAGTCGGACACGACTCAGTGACTTCACTTTCACTTTCTTTCTCTGAGGCCCAGGTCTAGATCTCTAAGGCCCAGCTTGGGCAATTACAGACAGCTAGGTGTGTACTACTGTGCCTTTTTTTAAAAAAAGGTTCTTAATCAGTCAACTTTCCAGAATCATTTTTTATGTTTACTTTTATACTTCTAAATTTTACTAATGGTTGTTTAACTTGAGTTTATCAAGCATTGGTCAGCTTCCATGCTTAGAAAATAGGCATGCAACTGAATTTTGTCTGCCCTGTGTGTTCTTACCAGTTGATTTAACAGCTCCTTAATTCTTCTGTCTTCTTATTGCAGAGTAGTTATTGTTGTTGTTGTTGTTACTTTTGTTTAAGTACAGGGCTTCCAATGTCAGCAGCGTATTTAGTTTTGAGGGGAAAATGGATTATTTGCCATGTGTATGTACTGAATATGTAGATTACACACACAGGTTTTGCTGTACATAAACACACACATATATCTTATCTGTTCAGGGCTTCAAGCAGCAAGCTCTTACAGTATCCACAGACCCTGAGCATCGCTTTGAACTTGCTCTTCAGCTTGGAGAACTAAAAATTGCCTACCAGTTAGCAGTGGAAGCAGAGGTATGTACTAGTTTATGATTGTTTGTAACTGATGGAAAGGTCAGTAGATACGTGTTTATTTTAAGTTGTGTTATTAAAGTTTTCTGAAATGCAAATTAGTAACTCATTTTGGTGAGGTTATTGCCTTTCTTTGGTCTTTTTCAAAATGATTAGTTACTTCTATATTCTTATTAATATATTCTTAGTATTCTAATTAAAGCTAAAGTTTTTTATTTTTTTTAATCTTACATGGGATCTATTTTGGAAGAGAAGAAAAGCTGGAAGATAGTAGATAAAGGAATCTGGAACTCTCAAAGAATGCAGACACAGCAGTAATGTGTCAGTGATCCAAGCTAGTGAGGAAGATGTTGGTTTTAAAGAAGGGTTTTGACATTTTGAAACAGTTTAATGACATTTTTATGGATCATATATTGAGGGCTTCAGTTATGGTTTCAATCTAGCTTTTATGGGTAAATTCATTTCAGATGTACTAAAGAAATTTTAGCTATGTTAAGATTATCCAAATGAGCAGCATTTTTTTTGATTTCTGAGAAGCTACCAATGACAGAAATAATATTTATTAAATATTTAATGTCATAAAATCTTTTTTTCTATTCTTTAAAAAAATGGTTGTAAATCATTCCTTAAATTATAATCTAATTACCTTAAAACTTACTAGTTTTAGTTTCACTATATAATTACAAAATAAAAATATAATGGGCTAATGATTATTCATGCAGCATTAAAATTGATTTGTGTTTGAATTAATTTTGTATCTGTGAATAGTTTCCATTTCTCATTATATATTATCATTCCGTTATTTTGACTGACAAAACTGACTTAACAAGCACAGCTCAGTATACATAAAACATATTTTATAATTATAGAAAATATAAAATTGTCAGCACAATAATGCTCAGATTAACAGAATAATGTTGGTATTGGAAATTCAGTTGTTTATTTAAAAGATATTTTAATGTGGAAACTCTTTCTTACAGTCAGAACAGAAGTGGAAACAGCTTGCTGAACTTGCCATTAGTAAATGCCAGTTTGGCCTAGCCCAGGAGTGCCTGCATCATGCACAGGACTATGGGGGTCTGCTGCTTTTGGCCACTGCCTCTGGTAATGCTAGTATGGTGAACAAGCTAGCAGAGGGTGCAGAGAGAGACGGCAAGAATAATGTGGCTTTCATGAGCTACTTTTTACAGGGCAAGTAAGTATGAACCCAAGGTCTAAAGGTGGGCAGAGTAATGAGAAGCACTGTCTGCATTGACTTTTGAGGGTGGTCTTTCGAGAAGAACGTGAAGAGGAAACCCTGGAGAGTGCACTGATGCCTGGCTAGGGGCTGTTGCTGGTAGGACCAGGCAAGGGGACAGGGCTGCTTTAGCAAAGGATGCTTTTACCACAGTTGGTCTAAATTTTTGAGCAGAGTTGAGCTTCAGGGAAGGTCAATGGGGAGAAATGTTAAATCCCTTTCTCAATAGCCCTGCCACTTCCTGGCTAAGGTATTTTATTTAATGACAGCAAGAGGCTGTCATTTGGTACATTTGAATGGCAGGTGATTTTGCCCAAATTGAATAATCTGATCTGTTTACAGCAAAAAATAAGGGGGATCAGGATGCTAGTTACTAGTTACTAGCTAGTAACTAGATTTGCATTTAAAGCATTAAAATGTCATATATTTTCAAAAGTGTAGCAGTTAGTACATATCAGATCTTTTCATTAGTTGACCATTATGAAATAAAATGTAAAAGTATTCATTAATTTTGCCTTACAGACTTTCTGAACCTCACAGTTAATCATAAAAACTTTGAATGTTATGTATTTTATAACATATGTATGCATACATTTATATAACCTGTGAGAAAAGGTCTGGGCTTGCCTGGTGGCTCAGTAGTAAAGAATCTGCTTGCCAATGCTGGAGACATGGGTTAGATCCCTGGGTTGGGAAGATCCCCTGGAGAAGGAAATGGCAACCCACTCCAGTATTTTTGCCTGGTAAATCCCACGGACAGAGGAACCTGGTCGGCTTCAGCCCATGGGGTTGCAAGAGAGTCGGACACGACTGAGCAACTTAACAAGAATAGGTCCACTGTTTGCTTTTTGGCTGCACTGGTCTGTCGCTGAGCAGGGGCTTTCTCCAGCTGCAATGAGCGAGGGCCTCTATAGTTGTAGGGCACTAGCTTCTCACTGTGATGGCTTCTCTCACTGGGGAGCAGGGACTCTAGAGCATAGGGGCTTCCATAGTTGTGGCACGTAGGCTCAGCTGCCCTGCAACGTGTCCCCCTGCATTGGCAGGCAGATTCTTAACCACTGGACCACCAGGGAAGTATGGTCTACTATTTCTTATCATTCAAAAACCCCCAAAATTCTGAAGGGAGTATTTGGTGGCATAATCAGACCTAAACTCTTAAGTTATTAGTTGTTTTTATGCCACTTGGTATGTTTTTATTGTATTTAGTAGTCACGTGTTTTTGGCAGAATATTAACGTTTGTGACTTTGGTGCTGAGGATGTTATGCAGTGTATGGCATATTACTTTGTAAAATCCAAGTATTACCTTTTTAAAATCAAAAAAATTCTTAATTCTAAAACACATTATCCACTTTATCCAACTTACACAGGAAAAAACTGAAATAAAGAAAATGGACACTTGGACATTTTCCTGCTGGGCACCACTGCATTGTCCAGCACTGGTCATCTTGGAGATGCTGCCCTCAGTAACATTGTGAAACAGTTTCTCCTGTGTGTCTCCTGAAGCCCTGAAATGTGTTCATATCAGCTACCTTGTCTTAAAAAGCCCCTTTAGAGTCTGCCTAGGACAGTTAAGGAGATTGAAAAGGTCACAAAAGCTGCCTTATTTCTCTCACTCCTGGAGTCTTATTATGTAGCTCACTGGTGATAAGTTAATGGCTCAGTGACAGAAAAGAGGTATACATGTGGGACCTGGAGAAGGAATGCTGACTTTGCAGCACTAAATTCACATTTCTCTAATGTGCTAAGTGCCATTATTACAGCGTTTATTCGTGGTAACGGTGTCTGTCTTTAACCTGTAGGCTTGATGCTTGCCTGGAGCTTTTGATTAGAACTGGACGACTGCCAGAAGCTGCCTTCCTGGCACGGACTTACCTACCCAGTCAGGTTTCAAGGTACAGATTTTTCATTTGGGGAGGAAATATTTCAGATAAAAACAGAGTCCTTACCAATCTCCCTTTGGTTCCATATCTGTAACAGGGTGGTGAAACTCTGGAGAGAAAACCTCTCAAAAGTCAATCAGAAAGCAGCAGAATCCCTTGCTGATCCAACAGAATATGAAAACCTTTTCCCTGGATTAAAGGAAGCCTTTGTTGCAGAAGAATGGGTGAAGGAAACGCATGCCGACCTGTGGCCGGCCAAACAGTACCCTCTTGTCACAGTGAGTGCCTGGGGCGCCTAATTTTGTGTAACTGCAAGTAGAAGGGCATTCACAATTTAAGGTTTTAAACTGTACCACATACATTCTGGTTTGATTGAGAGCTAGTATTTGGGATTTGGGGCTAAGTTCGTAGATGAATTATGCTTTCAGAATATTTCATTTCATCATTGCTTCATTCCCTGATAGCCAAATGAAGAAAGAAATGTTATGGAAGAGGCAAAAGGCTTTCAGCCCTCAAGATCTGCAGCTCAGCAGGTCAGTAGACTGCTGCACAAGATAGTCTGGTTGAGATTTGTTGATTTTTAAGTACCACCTCCCACTTCCTAATCCCGATCAGTCTTCTCTTTGGGAAAAACTTCAAATTCCTGAACAAATTCCTTTGTATTGTGGATTTTCAGGAGCTTGATGGGATACCTGCTTCTCCTACTCCTGTTATCGTGACCTCCCAACAGCCAACAAAGAAGAAAAGGTATTGACTTCATACCCAGCTTCCCATTGGACCCCAGCCTCACCCTCTCTCCACGTGAATGTGTGCTAGCTGTGCAGGCCTGTGTTTTAAGTGATGTAATCAGTTTCAGAGCAGGGGCTTTGAAATGGAAAGATACCCCTTTCTGACTGTTGGTTTAGTTCTCTTTGGATCATGAATCACAGGCAACTTTTCTTTAACACAGTACTATAGAACTCACCCTCTTCCTTTTGTTTGCAGAGTTTACTTGAGCTGGAAGATTTGGATAATTTGGAATTAGAAGATATTGACACAACAGATATCAACCTGGATGAAGATATTTTGGATGACTAAATAATGTTTCCCGTTTACTCAACTAAACAGATCATTATTATGGACAGGTATTGATCGTCACCCTGACCACCATGCTTTGGACTCTGAGAAACTCCTTACATTTTTTATATGTAGACGCTGTTGCCCACTAGGAGCACAATCCCCTCATCTTTGGAGGAGTTTATGTGCAGCATCTATATCACTGTTCCCTTATTAACTAAAACAGCTGTGGGCTTTGATTTTTTTCATACTGTCAGTGGACCATATCTCATAAAATCTTTTGAATTAATGAAGATACTTGTTTCCTTTATGCAAAATGAAAACAGGATTCCAGTTGGAGCAGAAACTACACCTCTTCTAGGTATCAGCCCATGTTCTCTTCTCTTTGAATAACTATTTTCAAATAGCATCACTCATTTTTCTTAGAACTGAGTATCTGTGCTATAATTTTCTAAACTTTCCCTTGACCTCATTGCATTAGTCCCCTCGTTCTATGTAGCTTTCTTATGCCTTCCTATGTGACTTTGTCTGGTAGTACCTATTTCTAGAGTCAGCTGCCCTGACCTCATTAAACTGGGTTCTGTTTAAATTACCAACTGACCCATTTGGTAACACAGAGACATAGTACTTTTTTTCTTTCTTTTTATGCTGTACTCATTTGACATGATTAGAGAAATTCATAACCAGGCATTAAATATACTTCTCAGTTATCCTCTCATAGCCTTAGAAAGTGAGTGGAGTAAAGTTTTTTCTTTGTATTTCTGATAGAGGCACTATTTGGAGTCTAAAAAACAATTTTATAAGGAACTCTCAATTTTGACATTTTTTTCAGTATTGACAGAAAACCAGCTAAAATTTAGTAAAATGAAGTTTATTTAAAAAATATTTTTAGGAAGCTGCAGAACTGCCAATGAATGCTTCTTGGTAAGCTTGCAGTGTTAATTCTATATATGCTCCCTTCTGTGCTTCTGTTTTTGCAAAGACCTGTTTAAAAAAAAAAAAGTTTTAAAATAGAGAATATACTATTGATAAAGTTCCTAGTGAAGTCCCAGTTTAAAAAGCCCTCCACATTTCACAGTATTTTTCTGATTACCAAACAATAAGCATTACTACATTGACAGAAAAACAATATCACAGTTAAAGCAATCTAATTCCAAACACCAGAAGTTTCCAAACGTGATTGTCATTTCTCAGAAAAAAGTTAAGAAAACCTGACACTGCTGGATCAAAATGAGAAGCATTAGGTTCAAGAGAAATCCAGAGGATGGAAGTTAGCAGGATGGTTGGGCTTTTCCTACTCCACCTATAATGTCACCACTGGTTGTTTTTATCCTCAGTAAGCTTTCTAACTGCTTTGCAGTAGCATAAAGTAATACTGGGACAGAAGCCAGATCCACAAATACATGTCTATTCTGAGCATTTTCAGATGAAAATCATACTATAGTTTCCCCACATCCTGAAAAAAATCATTTCAACATTTACAGGGAAATCTGTGTAAGCCCATAGTTTTGAGAGCTATACAGTTCCAAAATGAAAACGCACTATCCTCCCCGCTTCTGGACAGGAATGTGACCGAACTGGGCAACATGTGCTCCAAACAGCACAGGAGCTGCCACCTCACTATCTGAACTTCGTGGACTCCAGTGGCACCTGTTTCTGTTGTCCAGGCTGAAGAAATAGGGGCTCTAATCACTCTGGTTTAAGACCACAAATCGTGTGTGTGTTAGTCACTCAGGTGTATGCTACTCTTTGCAACCCCCACGGGGCGTAGCCCTCTAGTCTCCTCTGTCCATGGGATTCTCCAAGTAAGAATACTGGAGCGGGTTACCATTCCCTTCTCCAGGGGATCTTCCTGACCCAGGGATCGAACCCTATGATTCCTTCACTCAATCACTACATGATAATGAATGTGAAAGAAGTCCCTTTACCTTAATTAACTGTAATCCCTCAGCAGCCTGCTCTTTGGCCTCTTGAGCTGACTGGCCATCAGGATGGAGGATGTGATAGAGCTGGACCAAGCTGGTGGCATCATCAACTCTGGAGGGAAAGGGTTTACACATTTAACTTTAGTTTACAGTTTTCTTCTTTGGCTTCACAGTCCTATAAAAGTATATGCTGAACTTTAAATTACATTTCAACTTCCTTTGGGCCAGGAAAAAAAAAAAACTTTTACAGGCTTCAGTTTCATATTTTCAAAGCATTTTCAGGAATATTGGCTAGTTTAGGTTTCTCAGGGCAAGAGTCAATACAGGCGGGTACCCAGATTATGAATGTGAATGTATTCAAAATGTGGCTGTATCCTTTCTGAAAGTGGAGCGTCATTTCTCATAGAAACAGTGTTCTAACAGTGGATGATTTCCAGGCCGGCCCACATCACCAGCAGATAGTAATACAACTCAGAGGGTGGGTCTGTACCCTCATCCCACATAAGCCAGAGGCTGGTGGGCATGGGGATGCTCAGTCCACTTGCCTTCAGGTGCACTAGCAGTGACATCTGCTGAGGAATTTCCATTGAGACTCTGAATTAGTGGATAAATGCCTCTGAGAGGCATCTAGAAGTCCAAGGAAAGACTCCCAAGCCACCTGTCAATTCACAGGATCCCGTTAGTTAAAACCCAGCATCCTAGGGAAGCAAATTTGAAATTAAGCACTCTAGACAGAAGAGAATTCAGGTTCTTCCTCAGCAATCTGTCTCATGTCTCTTGTCTGTCACACAGCTACCCATGATGAAGCCAGACAAGAGCTCAATTCTTAACAGTTTGTACTTAACCTTTTGAGAAACCTGTAGACAATTTTTATCAACATTAAAACTTAGCCTTCCCCAAACAAAATAACCTCTCTCCTCTCACAGTCAACACCTTCCATTTGCCACCTCAAAGCCTTTCTAGGGTGGAGTGGGAGTGGGGTAAAGAGTTTCTTAAGCCATGGTAACCTTAGAGAAATGCTCTGGGCTCATCCCAAAGCCCATTCACCCTAAAGGTCATCTCTTGGTAAAACAGAAAACCAGAGCTGAGAAACCAAACTTTCCAGAGGAAAAATATTTTTTAATGTTCAATATCAATCTGTTGTGTTTGTTTTACTCTAACAGTTCAACAAACATGGCAACAAAAGATAACAGTCACCTCTTAAGAGCTAAGCATGTGAGTCCATAAAGAGCTTAACTGGGTTTCTATATCTTGGTCACAGCAGGGCTTCTTTACGTTCATGCTACTGTATAATACCTGTTTCACAGAATGATTTAGCTTCACACCCAGCCTGTATTTGAAATTAAAAGCAGGTAAATCCGCATGTAAAAAAGATTTTAAAGCGCCTCAATTAACGACCAACAGCGGAACTTGAGTGTGAAATAAATCTGTGCAGAATTCTGGCACGGGCTCCATTTGCCAAGGATATGCACCCTCTGCTGTTTAACCTGGGATTTGCAGCAAACTGTCCTGCTGAGAATTCCCACAGGAAGTTTTAACTTACACAGGTTGAGTACTCAAAATTCCCTCCCAGTATGCAAATGAATTGCTTCAGAGGTAAAGTTTACATGTGATAAGCATTACTATAATAACTTATGAGTACACCTTAATAAATAACTAATTTTCAGTGAAATACATTCTGTGTTGCTCTAATTTCTTGCAAAAAATGTTAAATAATTTCAGAACATTTACAGCTGAGCAGCTTTAAATTCATTCACAGCTGATGCACGTAAAGGCAAGTCATTTTTGAACATGCTCATGATCACCAGCAGCCTCCTACTTATGTGGGAGGAAGTGTATTTCTGCCCTCTGAATTGGTTACACGATTACACCATACATGCTAGTAAGAAGGCTGGCCTAGAAATCATTTCCCGTTATGAATGTTTCTACAACAAATGATGCTGTTTCCATATGGACTTTCTTAAGACAATATGAACTTTGTAGTTCCAAATGCCTTGCCTTTGTGCAAATGGGTCAGATTATATGGAGGATAGATAGACTGAGTCAAAACTCCTTACATTCAAGGTGACAATAATCACTAACCCTGTGACCTTCTTACTACAGCCATGCTTGTTTCTTTTTCTTACCATTCTGATCTTTAACTCAACCAATGGAAAGATACTCAAAAGACAATTTTCTCTTCAGTGTCATCACAAATCATAAAGTATTAGCTAGAAGGCAGGGCACACACCAGTTGTGCACTAAAATACAACAGACATTCTTTGTTTTATTCAACTTTGAAAAAAACCTGTAACCTTTTTAACACCTTAAAAATCTTGCAAAATCAAGAAGGATCAAAAGCAGGAGTATTTTCATAAATGATTTTTACTGAAAAGCACCCAGCAGACCTTCTGTCTACTTCTTTGCATTTCCTGTCTAATCCCCTTCTTCTTCGGCAAGTTCACTGGTACCCAGAAGCATGAGCAAGGCTAGGGATAAGTCAGCATCCAGGGTACACAGCACAGGTCCAGAGCCATTTACTCTTTCAAAGAATCCAGCCATGTTGACATGGCACAGAAGCAAAGACTGAGAAAACTGGGTTATACTGGAAAACAAATCCATAAACAAACTGAACTCAGTGAAAGCTATCACTGGGCATGCATGTGTGCTCAGTTGCTTCAGTGGTGTCCAACTCTTTGAGACCCCATGGACTGCAGCCTGCCAAGTTCTCTATCCATGGTATTCTCCAGACAAGAATACTGGAGTGAGTTGCCATGCCCTCCTCTAGGGATTTTCCCACTCCTGGGACTGAACTCATGTCTCCTGTGTCTCCTACATTTTAGGCAGATTCTTTACCGCTGAGCTACAAGGGAAGCCTTATCACTGGGCAGTACACTGTTACCACTGGAAAAATAACACAGATTAAATACAGGTTTGCCAACAACAAAGGTCCATCTAGTCAAGGCTGTGGTTTTTCCTGTGGTCATGTATGGATGTGAGAGTTGGACTACAAAGAAAGCTGAGCACTGAAGAATTGATGCTTTTGAACTGTGGTGTTGGAGAAGACTCTTGAGAGTCCCTTGGACTGCAAGGAGATCCAACCAGTCCATCCTAAAGGAGATCAGTCCTGGGTGTTGATTGGAAAGACTGATGCTGAAGCTGAAACTCCAATACTTTGGCCACCTGATGCAATGAGCTGACTCATTTGAAAAGACCCTGATGCTGGGAAAGATTGAAGGCAGGAGGAGAAGGAGACGACAGAGGATGAGATGGTTGGATGGCATCACCAACTGGATGGACGTAGGTTTGGGTGGACTCCAGGAATTGGTGATGGACAGGGAGGCCTGGCATCCTGCGGTTCATGGGGTTGCAAAGACTGGGACGCAACTGAGTAACTGAACTGAAATACAGGTTTACTGTAATGATAATGAGAATTTCTTTACTTACTAAGATCATACTTACAAATCTCTCTGAATCTGGTCAATCAATAAACCATCAATCTTTTTCTTATTTACAAAATACCATGCCATTCCACCGAAGTGTCTTGTTGAACGTAAAAGGTCATACTTTCCGTACTTATCTATATCTTCATAGGTCTGATGATGAATCTATCCATACAAAATGCAATTTTTCAGAAATACAGAAACAAAAGTGAGCCAACATTACTGGATATACATCCACTAGCATGCGAGGTGTCCAAGAAAGTATTAGTAAACCAGGTCTCCTGATCCTGCATCCACTATCAATCATTAACTAGCAGGTATGATTAAGGACAGCTCGCCAATGCAGAAGTGTGTGGAACCTGGAACAAGTCTGCCAGACATTTATAAGCCAGATCAATTACTCTTCAGCAGCCATGCACTATATATGAAGCACCTACTATATATATGGACCACTGAAATAGTGGACTTCTACTTCTTTCCCCTATCCAATCAACTATTCCATTCCATCTTACTAATTAATATTCCTTCAGTTCTTCCAGACTGATCTTAAATGAGGACTCTGATGAGGGCATTCCTATATTAAAAAGGCTGCTGACTGAAGTCCAGATTCGTCAGCCTAGCGTCTGAGGTCACCTGTGATATGGCCCCATTTACCTTTCTAGCTTAATCTTGAACCACTTCCCTAGATATTCACCGCATGTACAAGCAAAACACATGACTGGCCATTTCTCAGGTCTACTTTTGTGTCCTGCCCATTGTTGGTACTTTCCTCTCTACCTGAAATACTTCTCCATCCGCTTGCCACAATGTTCCCTATCCTCCTAGAGCCCTCTTAGGCCTTACCTGAGAGCATGTTGCAGCCTTCTCTTAGCACCTAACATCTTAGACCTATGGTGGTGATTATACTTCCCCACGATCTTTCCTGGACTGCAGACTTCAACAAGGCTCCCTATCCTAGTTCATGTCATCACCTGTACCTCCACAGTAACACCTTACACACAGAAGGTACTATATGATTATTAAATTGCAACATAAGGCACATACACTGCATTTTGGCAAACTTTAGTAAATAACTTTCCTGTACAATAAACTAAAGAAAAATCTTCTGCCATCAAGTTTGGGTACTAACTCTTATCACTTATTAGCTGTGCAACTTTCAACGAGTTACTTAACTAAGCTTAAGTTCTCTCATCCCTAAGGGTTGTTGAAAGGATGAAAATATCTATTTGGTGTACATCCAGCACTGGACAGGTGTTCAGGCATTTCCCTTTTCCTCCCCCCTGTATTGAAACTTACAACCTAACTCATTGTGTTGGACTAAAAAATCTTACTCATAACCACACTTACACCCATACTTTAGAAACTATAAAATATACTCACTTTGATATAGTCAGCAGAATCTGGCTCAAACTGGGCAACGCAGAGATTGAGGACATCAACATGCCGGTCCTGACTGTACATGGTCTAAACCCACATACAGAGTTGGAATTAGATGAGAAAAGAAAGTGCAACACCTGTCTGGACACCATGACAGCCCTGCCCATCCACACCCAGGCTACATCTGTGCCCAGCATGAGGGAGGCAGAAACCACACACAAACCCCATGTCATACCTGGATTCAAATCCCAGCTAACCCAATTACAAGACAAATGACCCTACTTATCATTAGAAATGCCTGTGTTTATGAAAGCAAAATACCCAGCAGCACCAGAGCCAACTGGTTCAACAAAGAAATCATCACCACTGCCTCTATGACCCCAAAGTCATCTTACCTGAAGATTTTCTTCCCTGAAAATTACTGGTGTTAAAACTCTACGGCCTTCTTTTGGGAAATAAATTTGAATCATGCGGTCCCGTTCTTCCCAAGAGGCTTTGCGTAGTGTGCCACTTGGTTCTCTGACAACAATAAAACGCTCCTGAAATAGAAAGCACAAGGATGAGTTTGTGAGGGCTGATTTTTAGTTCCAGTGTCCCACTATGCACCATTACAAGAATAATTTGCAATCAACAATATAAAATGCAATGGGCAAACAAAATGCAATCATGTGTATGATTTCAATAGTAATTTTAAACCTCAGATTTGGTGAGATTTGATAATCATTGCAGTGCCTCTGACAATCAAAAATCTAATGAAAGTATTTACTAAATATGAACTACAGTCCTTAAGTGAGTTGAATACATAAAATGACTCAACTAAAAAAAGTTGAGATTCATCTAAATCCATTTCAGAAAAAAGAAGTGCTATAAACCTTTTTAAATTGTTTTCTTATCCTAAAGTCTCATCCAGATAAGACTTGACTATTTTATGGTCCATATTTAAAGTCACAGGGATAAATGGAACAGACCCAAGAATGTGGAATCTTAGTTCCACACCTCTGCGACTCCTCATTCTGGCAAGAGACAAACATGTCAGAGAGAGTGAGTGGTGCACCTGCCTCTGGTCTCTTCACTCTCTCAACTGCCAAATCCCAGGCCAAAGGATGCTTCTTTCACCCACTGGTGAATTCCACCCACTGTACCACTCAACTGGCAATCTAATTTAGCATAGGCAGCATTCTTGACACCTCTTAGATACTATTAACATTGTTTCAGAACTAGAAAAGGTCAGGAACTGGATTATAATTCTTTACAAAACCCAGAATGACTTACACAGAGTTTTACACGCAGCTGATAAATGCCACACATCTGATTAATGTTCAAATTAACCAGATGGTAGTGACTCTCAACTCCAGAATTTTAATAAGAGTCTCTGAATGTGTTTTGAGCATAATATAATTAAAACTTTCATCAAGCACCACAAACAGAAAAAAAAAAGATGGTAAAGTAACACAATTGTTCCTCAAATGGATTTTGGCAATTTGAATTCCAAGTTCCTTTCTCCCTTTCAGGTTATAGAATGCTCCCATAACCAGCCTTCACAGCACTGCAAACATATATTAAAATACTTGAAAGCAAAAATTCTAATAAAGTGAAACTCTGATCCCATTCATTATGTCATATATACAGGTGACTGACACAGACATGGACACTGCTCACATTGTGTCTTCTAACCGTAATCAATATGATAAAAAGATTAGCATGGGGTGGCCCGTTTTTCAACCCTATCACTATTCAATATTCTACTGCAGTTTGTGGGCTGAAATGTAAATTACTCTTTCACTCATTACTTGAAAAGGTTCAACACAAAACTAATGTGTTTTATAAGTGCTAGAGTGTTCTTTTGGGACTGCCAATCAAGGGAAAAGGAGCTAGACAATAAAAACTACAGCAGATGAAGTGGTATCTAAAAATTATCTGGGCAAGTGTGATATTCTTACTGCAAATTCTGAAAAGTGAAAATCCTTTGGGAAGTCTGAGATTTTTCGGCATCAGCAAGCATTTCCATCTTCTCAAAAAGCTTGAGCTTTTTGATGTCAATCTAGCTTAGGCAGAATCATTTTGCGATTAGATATAAACTTACCCGATGTGGTATGCTGTATGATATATCAGTAAACACATATTTGGCTGTTTCGGTTCCTTCCAAATCTTATCTTCGGCTAACACATCATTTATTGGTGTTCGCTCTTCCAGAACTGGTGGCATTTTTAATCGGACTTTAGCTGCCTCAATCGCCTGTCTTGTAGCCTAATGAAATAAAATATATCTTAGGGAAAGCCACAGGTCACAGACCAAAAGGATCATCTGACAAAAGCAGATACTAATTTTAAAAAGTGCTAAAGACTGCAGACAGAAGCTGTAGGTACAAATAAGTGAGTGAAAAGCCAAATTTGGGCTCCTGGGCCCTGCCCTTTGTCTCTGATGAGAGCACCAGTCAGAGGCTCAACCACTCTCAAAACAGCAAAGGGAGGCTCTGAGACAGAGCCAGGCCACAAGAGCCACCCAAAACAGGACAGAGGACTTCACTTACTGGGTGCTTACTATGTTCCAGATATTGCTCAAATACTCTGAGCGCATCTGGCTCCTTTAATGCCACAACTACCCATATGAGCTAAGCATCACTGTTTAGAGGTCATTTTATGAGAGAGAAAATAGAGGCACACAAATGTTAAGTAAATTGCTAAGAAGCTGCAGCACTACAATTTGAACCCAGGCAATTTAACTCCAGAGCCCATGCCCTTAACCACTGAGCACAGTGCTCCATGCCATACCGCTGACAGTGGTTACCTCTGAGAGATGAAAGAGGCCTTTCACTCTTCATGTGCTATATACTTTTCGGTATGTGAACTCTGCTATGGCTCTCAATGATTTTTGAGTTGAAAGAAAAGCAACAATACTTCACATATTCATACATGAAAGGGTTTTCCACAAAGCACTCAATACCCATGACTGCAGGAGGACACCTGCCTAGAACAGAATACTGTTCAGAAGGACCTCAGAATCTCACCAAGCCTCAGCCTTAAAGCTGCTCACAACAAATGTTTCTGCAGGAAGGAGGCTGGAGCAGGGAGGACAGAGGAAGGATGTTAGGCTGGTTTTGGAGCAGAGGTGGTTCTGCCTGATAGCCAGACCTGACCCATATGTGCAGTCTGTCTAATTCTGGCAACTTCCCTACTCCTCTTTGCCAGACTGCACAAGTTTCTTTTCTCAGTTCTGTGCCTGGAACTCCCCCTCATGAGTACCTATAGAAAAGCAACTATCAGAATCTGGAGGGACCCTGAAATTTTTGTTTAATCTTTTAAAGAAAGATATTCTACCAATATTCCTGCATTCACACACCTCTTCCAACTGTGCCTGGGTCATTAGCTTGTAAGTTGGTGGCTTCGTTTCTTGTATTGCTGGCTTAAAAATCTTCAGTAAATCCAAGCCTGTCATCTTGATGAGTATGCTCTGGACTTCCTCATCCATAAAAGTAGGTTTCTTGATCTTTGGGCTACCAGATTCTGTTAAATAAATTTTAGTAAATAAGATGGGAAAAATGACAAGACAACAAGACATCTAAATGGAAAAAGTCAACGATAAAAATGATTAACACCATGTCTACCTCAGTATGCATAATGCTAATACCTACAAGATTCACTCATTCATTCATTCATTTAAAATTTACTGGGCATTCACGATGATCAAGATACAGTTTCTGCCAAAAAGGCACTCCAAGTCTAGTGAAGGAAGCAACAGGAAAAAAGTAGTTAATGCAATATTAATGACAATAACAGTTACTGCCAACCAAAGAATTGTTTCCTATCTGACAGGAGTTACACACATTTTCAGGAATGCTTACAAGCCACAAAGTATGTACTGATATCCCAGTTTTTGTATATGAGGATACTGGAGCCTTGCTAAAGACAATTAGCTATTAAATGATATACCCAGGATTTAAACCAAAATTTATCTGATTCTAGAACCTAGATCAATTTCAATTTACCATCATGTTCCTCAGAGTAAGTGCTACATACAAGGGAGGTACAGGGGGTTGTGTGATAACAGAGACTGAAACTAAACTTAGCCTGGGAGCAGAGAAAGGCATAGTAGAGTCAAAGAATGCTTCCCAGGGGCCCTGAATAGGGCAGAGAAAAAAAGGGAAGGAAATTCTAGGCTGAGGGGTTCCAGTTAGGAAAGAGAGGCCTGATCACTGGACACGATACTGAAAAGGCCATGTGATGTTATGGAAGAAAGCTGGACAGGAGCAGAGACGCAGATTTCAGCTCTGCCCGTCCTATTATGCCTATCCCTTTACTCAACCTCCATTTCCATTGTGGGTGGGGGAAGCCATTCCTTCCCAACCACCTCTTCCTCTGCTGGTCCTGTAAATGCTGGGGTCCCGAAGGATTCTGAACTACATTCTTCTCTCCCTTCTCACATTCTTGATGGATTATCTCCTACCTTCTGTAACGATTAACTACCTAGAAACTCTAAAAGCTGAATCTCCAGCCAGATCATCTTGCATCCAACTACCCAACGAACATCTCACATGTACTTCAATATTGCCAAAGCAGAACTGGTAACTTCTCTCATGTCACAAACCTGCTTTTCCTCCTATCCTTAGCACCATCCAATAGGTCATGTGGGCCAGAAACCTAGAGTCATTCTTGACTTCCCCACTACCCTCCACATCTAGCCAACAGCATCAGTAATAAAAACGGTAATGTTAACAGCTAACATCTGTTAGATGTTTACTATGTGCCAGTACTGACTAATACTTTTACATACTTGGTACATTTAATCCTCATAACAATCCCATACATACTATGATTAGTCCCATTTTTACAAAAGGACACTGACACAAATCAATTGCCTGTTACATCTTATAAATTAGTCTTTAACTCTCTATTTCCCACTGCCACTACCCTAGTCAAGGCCACCCTATCTCTTGCCTCAGCCTTCTAACCTGTCTCCTTGCCTCCATTCTGACCATTCTCCACAGATCAGTCACAGTCATCTACTAAATATGTAATCCAAACCACAGAAAAGATTAACAAAATAAAGAGGTGGTTCTTTGAAAACATAAACAAAACTGACAAACCTTTAGCTAGACCAAGGGAAAAAGAGGACCCAAACTAACAAAACTATAACTAAAAAAGACATTACAACTGATACTACAGAATTACAAAGGATCATAAAAGGCTACTATGAGTAACAATATGCCAGCAATTGGACAACCTAGAAGAAATGGAAAAATTCTTAGAAACATACAATCTACCAAGACTAAATCAGGAAGTAATAGAAAATCAAAGCAGACCAATTACTACTAAGAAGACTGAATCAATAATAAAAAATCCTCCAGTGAAAACAGGCTCAGAACCAGATGGTTTCACAGGAGACTTATCAACCATTTAAAGATAAATTAATGCCAATCCTTCTCAAACTCTTCCAAAAAACTGAAGAGCAGGAAGCACTCCCAAACTCATTTTATAAGGCCAGCATTATCCTGATACTGAAATCAATAAAGGATACTAACAGAAATCTACAGGGCAATATCCCTGATGTATACAGATGCAAAAATTCTCAATAAAATACTAGTAAACTGATTCAGCAGAACGTTAAAAAGATCATTCACCATGATCAAATAAGATTTGGGATGCAAATACGACTCAACACACTCAAACCAATCAATATGAAACATATTCATAGAAAGAAGGAAGATTTCTTTGATAGATGCAAAAAAGCACGTGACAAAATTAATAACTTTGAACTTCTAACAAATTAGGTATAAACGGAACACACCTCAACACAATAAAGACCATAAATGACAAACACACTGCTAACATACTCAGTGAGGAAAGGCTGAAAGTCTTTTCTCCAAGAACAGAAACAAGACAGGGCTGCCCACTCTCACCACTCCTATACAACCCAGTACTGGAAGTTCTAGTCTGAGTACTCATCCAGGAAAAAGAAATAAAAGGCATCAGAATTGAAAAGGAGTAAAACTGTCTCTCTCTGCAGACAACATGATGTTTTGTATAAAAATCCTAAAGACTCCATCAGTAAACTATTAGATCAACAAATTCAGCAAAGTTGCAAAATACAAAATCAATATCCCCAAACCAATACCATTTCTATACACTAACAACAAATTACCTGAAAAAGTAATAAAGTACCAAAAACATTATAATATTTAGTACTAAATTTAACCAAGGAGGTGAAAGATTGCTTTGCTGAAAACCACAAAACGAGTTGGACACGGCTGAGCGACTCTTACTCCTCTATTCCCAATCACAGTCCAGGTCACACTGCACTGCCTCTTGCCACTGAACCACGACTTCCCTCAAGCAAAAACGCGCGTCAGTCTTAACCGCTAAACTTAGCTTGGTGCTAAGAGCGGAGAAGAGCGGAGCTCAAGCAGTGCTGCTTAGGCGAGGGGACGAAGCAACAAAAATCACCGTCCGAGCCAGTGCGTACAGGAGAGAGCCTCCCGGGTCTAAAGGCGCGCACGGGAAGAACTGGGGCCCGCGTGGGTCTCGTCCTCAGACGGGCTCCAGCTCTCCCAGAACGCCCCAGGGGACGCCGAGCAGTCACTCACCGGGCTCGGAACAGAGCCCACGGCATGGCGTTCCCGCCCCGCAGACCCCGGGCGGAGGCTGGAACGGGTCGCCGGGCCGGGGCCGAGCGCGGGCCCGGAAACAGACCCGCCCGGCACCCCGAGAACCTGCACGGAGATTCCACAACGATAACGACACTCTGAGGGTCGCCATGATTATCCGGGCCACTTACGCCGGAAACGGCTGAGACAGAGTCTGGGTTCCACGCGCTTCGCACGGCACCCTGGGAAATGTAGTCTGGATGGAGGAGGAGGAAGCGACGCAATTCCTATTTATGAAACAATAAACTTGTTTATAAAATAGATTGTTTCTTGTAAACAGCTCGTTCACACGTAAAAGGTGTTTATATGCTCTTTTTTCTGGACCCTTCCTTTGTTTCCATGGCTCTAAATAACAAATTCCCGCTTCCCGCCCAAACCTTTTCTCCCAGCCCCAGGTTTAAATTAATTGCCTAAGCATCCTACTTCTCCATTCAAACTTCTCACGCCCCCAACCCCGCCCCCACCCCGCCCCAC
>SJXQ01002860.1:145426-161647 GCA_006408695.1 Aepyceros melampus
CTGATCTCCAGTAGCATATTGGGCACCTATTGACCTGGGGAGTTTCTCTTTTGCTATCCTATCATTTTGCCTTTTCATATTGTTCATGGGGTTCTCAAGGCAAGAATACTGAAGTGGCTTGCCATTCCCTTCTTCAGTGGACCACATTCTGTCAGACCTCTCCACCATGACCCTCCCATCTTGGGTTGCCCTGCAGGCATGGCTTGGTTTCATTGAGTCAGACAAGGGTGTGGTCCTAGTGTGATTAGATTGACTAGTTTTCTGTGAGTATGGTTTCAGTGTGTCTGCCCTCTGATTCCCTCCCGCAACACCCACCATCTTATTTGGGTTTCACTTACCTTGAGTGTGGGGTATCTCTTCACGACTGCTCCAGCAGAGCCACTGCACCTTACCTTTGACGAGGGGTATCTCCTCACCACGTCTCTAATCCACGATGACTTGACAACTGCCATCAATATATGTTTTGTCAACCAGGAGCGGTTCCAAATGTAGAAGCCCCAGGGCACATTCAGGAGACGTGCTCTGAAACGTGGGAACATTATAGCCAGAGGGTAAATAAACGGAGACTCACACTCCTCCGTATATGTGTTTCTGAAATCAAGGAGATTTTTAAATTAGTTAATTGGAAATTTTAAAGGAAATAGGAATGAAGAATTTTCAATTTTTATCTACTTGAAAATTTTGACTTTAGGGCTTCCAAAAAGTATGGAGGGTCCTCAAAAAATTAAAACTATAACTACCAAACATATCTATGAAACGGAAGCAGACTCACAGATAAAGAGAACAGACTTGTGATTGCCAAGGGGGAAGTGGAATGGGACGGGAAGGATTGGGAGTTTGGGATTAGTAGATGCAAACTCTTATATACAGGATGGATAAACAACGAAGTCCTACTGTAGAGCACAGGGAGCTATATTCAATACCATGTGATAAACCATAATGGAAAAGAATAGAAAAAGGAGACATCTATATATAAATAATTGAATCATTTTGCTCTATAGCAAAAATTAACACAACATTGTAAATCAGCTATACTTGATAAGTTTTTTTTTAATAAATAAAATCATTTTCATAAAGTCTACTTTTTTGTGGCTTTTTTTTTCCTGGATAAGTTAATTGTACTTTTCCTATTAATACCGTTCAAACCAATTTGAACCAGTATCATTTAATCTTTCTAGAAACATTGACAAAGCTCTTATTCCATGTCTCATTCTGGGAACATAAAAATGGAGAAGAAATCATGTTTTAGGTCTACAAGCAGTTTATAATGTAAATGAGACAGATTTATAAGCCAATAACATATAAGAAATTGGGTGTCATACGTCTACCAGAGAATTATAAGGGTGGAGGACAGAAAGGCCAGAGTCATCAGTTCCTGAGAAATAGAGTCAGAATTTAAGAATCTGAGTCATTAACATCGGGGACCTTTCCCAGAACTAGCATTTTCTGAACTGATTATATCTTCAAGGACTCCTCAGATGTGCCTTTCCTTAATTAACAATGGCATATGTCAAAACTCCTTTTTTTGGAGGGGGTGGGGTGGGTTGTATCGTGTCTTAGTTGAAGCACACAGGATTTTTCAGTTGAATCATGAGAGATCTTGTTCCCTAACCAGGGATCAAACCTGGGCCCCCTGTGCTGATCCAGCACTCTCAGCCACAGGATCACCAGGGAAGTCCCTGTCATAAGCTCTTTAATAAAGTCCTATCAGTCGGGGAAATCTTTGTGTTTTCAGTGATGACAGATTCATTCGTCATTGCCTGTCTTGAGATCTCTGGTTTATAGAAAGATAGCCAAAGGGCAAATTTGAGTTCCCAGTTTCCTTCAAGGTCAATGGGAACTCACTTTTTTCCCTCCGGTCACTTGGCTCTCCTGACGTACAACAGTACACAGCGCTAGCAAGCGAGCAGGCACCTACTTGTGATCTCCAGCTTCTGAATTCACTCCCTCAACTTTAAGCTAAACATGGATGAAATTTAAAATTCAGTGACTTCTTATATCAACTAATGTTTTTAACTTGCAGATTGTGACTCATTAACAGGTCATGAAATCAGTTCAGTGGGTCTTAATCAGCTTTTATAGAAAGAAGTAGGATAGAAGAAAGCAAAATAGAAAATATCAGGATGCATTTCATCATGTAAGATAAAAATTGGTGAAACTTTTTATTTCCACGTGTGTGTGTGTGTGTGGCCACAACATAAAATGTATTTCTTACTGTGTCACAGGGGGAAAATTAAGCCACTAGAGTCTAATCGAGACTCTAATCCTCACAAAGGCACTTATAACTATCTAGCAAATATTTGTTGAAGCGATTGATTTGTACGTGTGTGTGTGGATTTACTCAACAAACACTAAGACTGTATGTATATATGACATAGACCATTGCAACCCCTCATTTAAATTTGTGAAAATGAAGGATGAGAGCAGGCTTTCGAAGATTAATCAGCTTCAGTAAATGCTCTTTTTTTAAAGAATAAATCATTCTGTTTACCAGGACTGCTTGATAACCTTTAATCTGGCTGGTATAAAATAGACCCTAAGGTCTCTAAACCATGTCCAGAACAGATCCTACAAAGCAGAAGCCCCTGAGAAAGAAAGAAAGTAAAGTCTCTCAGTCGTGTCCAACTCTTTGTGACCCCAAGGACTGTAGCCTACCAGATTCCTCTGTCCATGGAACTTTCCAGGCAAGAGTACTGGAGTGGGTTGCCATTTCCTTCTCCAGGGGATCTTCCTGACCCTGGGATCGAGCCTGGGTCTCCCTTGTTGCAGGCAGACACTTTACCATCTGAGCCACCAGGGAAGCCCCTGGGTCATAAGCAAACAGGGCTTTCAGATCCTAATCTGTCCTGTGCTGGCCCAAACTGCTGCCTAACAGCCAATCCGAGCTGCTCAGCAAACGTTCCTGGCCCCCTAGCGTAGATGCTGTCTCAGGTACCTGTCCCTGGTGTTCTCTTTCACGCCGTGATGCTGAGCACTGATTTTTTTCTGGCTATGATGACCACCCACCCCCACCGGCACTGCCACCATAGGCGTCGCTCTTCCCGGGAGCCACAACCTCCCTGTCTCTTGGTGGGAGGAGCCACCACTATCCAGAACTCCCAGTGCCCACGACGGTCACAGGCTGTACCCAGCTTGCAGATCTGGGCCAAGCCTGCAGGGGCCTGCACCATCCCATCTGCCCTTCTGTGCTTCCATCTCCCTGCTATGTGGGCTAGATCATCCTACAAATTCTTCAGTTCTCTGCCTGCTGGTCCAGGGGAGTGGGCTAGGTGCTGGGAGGAGACTGGGGGGAAGGGAGTTGTGGCAAGGGGATCTGGTGATGAATGCAGTCAATAAGACTCAGCCTCTGACCTGCTTGCAGCCCAGTGGAGGGCATCGGACTGTGATGGTCCACAGATAAACTGAGCAACTTGGGGAGGTGGCGAGAAGGATCGCAGAGGCCCCCTTGCCATCCCTACAGCAAAACAGAGTGCCCTTCAGCAGGACCTGTGCCCTTCAGCAAGACCAGAGCTCTGAGGTTTCACAGCTGCTGCCACAGCCCATGTTCCAGCGCTTCCTGGAGCAGTGGCTTATCACGTCCCCTGTTCCCACCCCTGAAGGTCAGGCATGTTTCTCCCATCTAAGCTCCAAAGCTGCTTTTGTGGGGAGCAGAGACGTGGCTCCACTAAGACAGAACACCAGAGCCTACTACCCAGACATAATGTGCATAATGGGTCTGTTTTTGTGCCCTGTTTTCCCTGGTGGTTCAGTGGTAAAGAATCTGCCTGCAATGCAGGAGACCCGGGTTTGATCCCTAAGTAGGGAAGATCTCCTGGAGAAGGGGATGGCTACCCACTCCAGTATTCGTGCTGGGAGAATTCCATGGACAGAGGAGCCTGGCAGGCTACCGCCTATGGGTCGCAAAGAGTTGGACACGGCTGAGCAACTAACAGTTTCACTTTTCCCAAATTCAAACATCACAGCAGCCTTGTCTGTGCCTTAGAGCAACACAGAGTCCCAGCTTTCCAACGTAGACAGCTAATGAGTGGAGCAACATAAAAATGAATGCTGAAACTCCCTTAAGGGGCTCCTCCTCAGAAACCGAAGAGAAATTCTTGATCACTCTTGTGTGATCTGGAAGATCAATTGCATTCCAGAATCTTCTAGTTTAAAAAAGCAAGCAACCAGCAAGGAGTTTTTAATCTGTCATTTGTCTGTTTTTTGGCACTGCAGCAAAATGGTTAAATCTAGATCTGGGGTCAAATCCCAGCTTTGCCATTTAACATCACTTAACCCTCTAAGCCTCAGTTTCTCTCTATATAAAATAGGGATAATTCCACAACCTACCATATTAGGTTGTTATGAGGATAGATTAAAAGAACCTACCTTAAGTACCAAGTATAGTATCTGGCACAAAGATAAACAGAGCAAGACCCCGTGACCCCCATGTCCTCTGCCTGCCCTTCCAGTCTGTGAAAAACTTTAGCCAATAAGTTTAATCAGGGAAGTGAGAACATGCAGAAACAAAGGAAAATAGTTAAAGGAGACAAATAATAATAGTTTAGTCACTAAGCAGAGTCAAGGACTTTGAGCTCCTTCTCAAGGGCTATAGATAATATTCTGAGCCCTATCCTGTGAGCTGTCTGATAGATACCGAAACCAGCACCGGGAGAGGTGAACTATGCGACGGCCGATTGCGGATGACATAAGCTGTCACCGTTCTGAGAACCGGCCTCAAGAAATGGAAGCAAACCGACCCTGAACTGAAGATTAACTGTATGTAAAACAATCGAGACGACACTGGTCAGACAGCTGATGACCAATTTCAAGATGACTGTCAGAGCCGACTGAGCTATTTCTGCTTGTAGACTTCTCCGTCTGTCTACAAACGCTCTAGCCCACTGATCATCAGTTGTGGGGAGTCAGCCTCTGGACAGGATGGCCTTCCCTGTTTGCCAGCATCCAAAATAAAGCAAACCCTCCTTTCCGCTAACCTTGTCCCACTACAGGCTTTTGAACAGCTGCGCAGCCAGACCACACTTTCAATTACAATAGGAAACAATAAATGTTCATTGTTGTTGTTACAGTTATTAGCAATTATGAGAACTGGTGAAAGAGTAGGATAAGGTAATTCAGACTAAGACAAATGATAGTTTATAGACATGTGTCCTTACTTCAAAGTAGAAATTAAATTCACTGTATTTCAGTGTATCCTACTTGTTTGCTTGTACACATGCCAAAACCAAAGAGACACAGCACATCATACAGTGGAAAGAACATGGACTTCAGAGTCAGACTGTGCTCACATCCCTGTCTGTTACTTCCTGAGACATTTGGGCAAATTATCTAACCTTTCTGAGCCTCGGTGCGCATGCGCACATAGTTGCTCAGTCATGTCCAATTCTTCGCGACGCCATGGACTATATAGCCTTCCAAGCTCCTCTTTCCATCAGATTTTTTTCAGGCAAGAACACTGGAGCGGGTTGCCTTTCCTCCTCCAGGGGATCTTCCTGACCCATGGGATTGAACCCATGTCGCCTGCCTCTCCTGCATTGCAGGCGGATTGTTTTGCTGCTGAGTCTTCAGGGAAGCCCCGAGCGTCAGTGCCTTCATCTACAAAACGCAGTCATAATAAATTTGTAGGATTGTGCTAAGGATTAAAAAAAAAAAAAAAAACACCCTCTCTTCTCCTTCTCTCGCAGGCTGACACTCTCTCCCACGCGCACAAACAATTCTTACCCTATAGGAGCCCTTATCACGTTGTACCATGTTATCTCCCCCAGCATAATGTAAACATCTTGATTGGAGTGAGCCTGTTTTGTTTGCCTTTCAATCTCTGGTATTTAGTGAGGTCCTTGGACATAGCTGGTGCCCAGCAAAAGCTTGCTAGCTGACTGAATGAATCACTGAAAATGGCAGAAAAATACAGTTGATAGGAAAACGAAATTCATTTATTCCCCATATTCCGGAACAAGCTTAGTAGCTCTTTTATAAGCGAATTGTGTTGCATGCTGAGGTTTTCTCACTAGTAGGTGTAATCTGATTCCTGCTTCATCTAAATCTTCATGATAAGTGGTTATTACCATGCATCCCACTCTATTCCCGTGTCCTCTGGATTCTGTGTTATCTGACCTTGCTTCTAAACTTTCTGCTGAATGGAAATCTTTTCTTAAATTATCATTACACAAATAACACACAGTCACAAAAAACCATAAGTCTGGAAAAGTTAAACTAAAAATAAAACACTCCAAATTCTACCAACAAATTATTATTAATATTTTAGGTATAAGCTTCTAAAGATTTTTTTACACAACCTTATTGAACTACAACTCATTACATTGTTGTATTAGCATTAGTTTGTATTACTAATTTATTATTGTATTAGTTTGCTGGGACAAGATATCAGTTAGGGTTCTCCAGTGAAACTGTAAAGGCTGTGTGTGTGTGAGAGAGAGAGAGACAGAAAGAGATTTGTTGACTAATTTTAAGAAATTGTCTCACACGATTGTGAGGTGCAAGCCCAAAATTGACAGGGCAGGCCGGCAGGCTGGAGACCTGGGGAAGAACTCCAGCCCAAACACAGCCTTCTGGCAGAACTCCTTGTTCAGGAAGGTCAGTCTTTTGTTCTATTAATGCTTTGATTGACCGGATGAGACTCACCCACGTTAGCGAAGGTAAACAGCTTTACTCAAAGTCCACCATCCAAATATTCATCTCATTCAAAAACACCTGGACATAAACGTCCAAAATAATGTTTGACCAAATATATGGGTACTGGCTGTCCTGCCAAGTTGACACTTAAAAGTAACCTTTGCAGGCAGCCATGACAAAATATCACAACCTGGGTGGCTTAAAGAATAGGAATTACTTTCTCACAAATCTGGAGGGTCCAAGTCTAAGATTAAGGTGTTAGCAAGGTTGATTTTTTTTCTGAGGCCGCTCTCCTTGGCTTGCAGATGACTGTCTTCTCCCTGGATCTCCATATGGTCTTTCCTCTGTGTGTCTGTGTCTTAATTTCCTCTTCTTAAACAGACACCAGTCATATTGGACTAGGCTTCATCCTATTGATCTCTTTTTAAATGAGCTGCTTCTTTAAAGACTTTCTCTCCAAATATAGTCACATTATGAAGGGCTGAGGGTTAAGATCTCAACAAATGGATTTTGAGGGGGACATAATTCGGCCTGTAATGGTACCATTTTGAAACTGGGCAGGACCCTGTGGGGTCCTCCTGGTACAAAAAGACTTTTTGTGTCCCTGTTTCTCATTGGCAAAGAAAAGGCTTCAGCCTCCTAGATCTTCCCTGAGTATCAAAAGGCAGATTCAAACTGTTGTTAACCAGGGAACTGAGAGTATGCAGAAACAAAGGAAGAGTAGTCAAGAAACAATAGTGCAGCAGCAAAGCCGAGTCCTTTCGAACTGTGGTGCTGGAGAAGACTCTTGGACTGCAAGGAGTTTCTTTAAAGACTTTCTCTCCAAATATAGTCACATTATGAAGGGCTGAGGGTTAAGATCTCAACAAATGGATTTTGAGGGGGACATAATTCGGCCTGTAATGGTACCATTTTGAAACTGGGCAGGACCCTGTGGGGTCCTCCTGGTACAAAAAGACTTTTTGTGTCCCTGTTTCTCATTGGCAAAGAAAAGGCTTCAGCCTCCTAGATCTTCCCTGAGTATCAAAAGGCAGATTCAAACTGTTGTTAACCAGGGAACTGAGAGTATGCAGAAACAAAGGAAGAGTAGTCAAGAAACAATAGTGCAGCAGCAAAGCCGAGTCCTTTCGAACTGTGGTGCTGGAGAAGACTCTTGGACTGCAAGGAGATCCAACCAGTCAATCCTAAGGGAAATCAACCCTGAATATTCACTGGAAGGACTGATGATGAAGTTGAAGCTCCAGTATTTTGGCCACCTGATGCAAAGAGCTGACTCATTGGAAAAGACCCTGCTGCTGGGAAAGATTGAAGGCAGGAGGAGAAGGGGACGACAGAGGAGGAGATGGTTGGATGGCATCACCGACTCAGTGGACATGAGTCTGAGCAAGCTTCATGAGAGGGTGAAGGACAGGGAACCTGGTGTGCTGCAGTCCATGGGGTCACAGAGTCAGACATGACTGAGCGACTGAACAGCAATAAAGCAGAGTCCTAGTTCCTCCTCAAGCAACATACAACACGTCTCCACAGGAACTGAGGCCCCAGCCTTAGTGGTGGAGGATGGTAACCACATGCTGAGACCTCAGACCAGATGGAAACAGTGGGCTGATGGTTGAGATTCCTAAAATCCCACTCTGTTACTTCAGGACCAACCAATCAGAAAAACTCACATGCCCTGCAGCCCTCCCTGAATATTTCGCCTATAAAACTCTTCCTGGAAAACCATCAGGGTGTTTGAACTTTTTGGGGCATGAGCTACCCATTCTCCATGCTTGGCCCTGTGATAAACCTTTCTCTTCTCCAAACTCCAACAATTTTGGTTTGCCTGGCCTCATGGTGCATCTGACACAAGAATTTGCATTCAGCAACAGTTCAGTTCACTCACTGAAACTGTATAATTCAATTTTTTTTTTTTTAACATATTCACAGAGTTGTACAACTGAACTCTGGTCCACTCACTTGCTGCACAGCAAAGTCAACGAGCTGACACTGGATTGCAGTGAAGGAGAGTATAGCATTTATTTGTAGGGCACCAAAAAGCCCAGGCACCCTGAGATAAATTTCAGGGAGGGTTTTTTTTTTTAATTAATTTATTTATTCATTTGGCTGCACCAGGGCTTAGTTGCAGCACGTGGAATCTAGTTCCCTGACCAGGGATTGAACCTAGGCCCCCTGCACTGGAAGCTCAGAGTCTTAACCACTGGAAAGCCAGGGAGAAGGTGATGACAGAGGGTGAGGCAGTTGGGGGTTTTTAAAGGCAGCATTTGGAGTGAAGGTTGCAGCTCATGGACTTCCTTCTGATGGGTTGGTAGTGAGGTAATGGGGTGATATTTGGGGAATGATAACCATCATTCCCCATTCTTCAAGAAAAAGAAGATAATCTTTTTCTTCCAGTTGGTCTGGGGTCTACATGCTTCTGGTCAGTAAATAGTCACCATCCCCACTTGGGTGGGGGGGCGGGTCATAGTTTCTGCAGAACAGCTCAAGGATATGTTATGTATACCCCTCAAGGTGGAACTAGGACTCTATTTCATTGCCAAATGATTGTCATTTCTATTTTTTTGCTCAACTGCTTTTCTTTGGTTCTGTGTTCCTTCACTTTCCTAATTAGTAACAGACGTGCCTGCTCTGTGGAACTCAGGGAAGTACTGGGAAACTAAAACCTTTTTCCTACAAACGAGAAACAGAGGGACTTGTCTATCTGGGAAGGCTCCACAGGGTCCTGTTTGGTTTCACAACCATCACTGTAATCAAATATAGAACAGTTTTATCACCCCTGAAAGAATTCCCATACCCATTAATAATTACTCCCCATTCACCACCCCCAGTAGAGGAAGGATCTAAAGCTCTACTCATAATTAAGGAAATGGAGGCCTGGAGACTAGTCCAGGGTTAAAATCTATCTGAGAAAAACCACAGGGCTTCCTCCCAGGGAGGAATTTGAGATACTGATAGACAGCCACCTGTTCAGTCATACTCATTTTTCTAAGTGCCAAAGTAAGAACTAATATTCCCAAGAATTTTTCCATCTGTCAGTAAATCCCACGGCTATCCCAGCTGTATGATTGTGGAGCTAGATATCTGCTGCTTGTACTCATGTTCATCAGGGTGTTACAGTCTTTTGCTTAAGCATCTTGTTCATCCCCTCTTAGAAGCAGATACAAAGTGCCCTTCTCAGAGAGTAAAGAGCCAACGAAGTCTGAAGCACAAGCTACCCACACACCTAGGGTTTAGCTCATAACATGGATGTTAGCAAAAAAAAAAACCATGATATTAATTGTTCAGAAGTGCTGCGACAATGTCCCCACTTGGAAAAGGCAGCCAATTAGTTCTCTTTGCATTCTTTAGAAAGGAAAATGGAAAATGCCACAATAAATTATGTCATGGGTTACACAGTTTTTTGGTTGAAAAACAAAATACAAGGAAGGGTGACTTCCCCTATAATTATGTGCATCCCTAAAAGCTAGTTTCTTTAGACTTTTTGTCAGTTTTCCTTATTAAAGTGACTTCAAGCACTGCACTTGGCAGCCCCCTCAAACTTCTAGCCCCATAGGCTTCAAGCATTATCTTCAAAGACATGCAGTCTAAAGATTCCTACCTAGTACACTACTGTTTTAGAAAACAAATAAGAACAAATAAGTAAAATTATTCTGGGGTGATGGGGTCTCTCTAAAAGAAAGCATGGTAGAGACAAGTTTATATACTCTGTCCACAGTACACTGTCCACGGTGGGGTGGGGTAGGTACTAGACTGCAAAATAGCCTAATAAACCCAGAATCAGCTCTGGTTTGATGGCCAAACTAGGCTAGGGCCAAATTCCTATCAGTGAGCTAGGCTTATAGACACTTGCTTGGACTTTGCTTTGCAGTGTAAAGATATTTCACTCCTAAAATCTGATCTCTGGCTCAATAACACTTTTTTTTATGACCATGTGGCAAGCAAGACTTTAGTTCCCCTACCAGGGATTGAACCCCTCCACATTGGAAGCTTGGGGTCCCAACCACTGGACCACCAGGGAAGTCCCATCAATTTTGAATCAAAAGTCAGAGCATGGTCAAAGTTGCAGATATACTCCTGTTTCAATTCATGCCCCTTCTAGCACGACAAGCCAGTCCACACCCAAATTTCCAGCTCTTCAGGTCCAAGAATAGAACTGGAAATGTGCACCACCCTCAATGTAGAAAAAGACCAGGATTCTACAAAGGTATACAAACTCTGCCCAGTCATAGATCTCTCCTTCAGCCAAAACAAAGACAGAGCTTGTCAGTTTTTGAGATGTAATCAAAAAGGATAATCCAGAACTTACATGCAGATTACGTGTTTGCTTCTCTATAATGTAATTATCTACTAGTAATAAAATAAGCTACCATTAGCATATGACTTTCATATGAACTCATTGAAATATAGGAGCCTGAATGTACAGACAGATCCAGGTCAACAAGGAGAAGTGCTAGGTCCCAGAGTTTCTTCCCCTTAACTTAGGGAAAGGTTTCTTTCCCAACACCCCTAGCTTTGTTGTAATGCCGTTACCCATTTCTTAATTACTTAAAATTCCAAAAGAAGTAACTTTGACCCACTTCTCTTTCTTTTGTGGCCCTAATCCCTTTAGTCATCAATTTCCAAGCATTATTTCCTTGAAAAGTCTCACATCCTCCCTTCTTCGGTCCTCAGCCTGGGCAGGTCCTCAGTAACTACATGCTGCTCATGTCTTGCCCTAAGCTCCTCCCCATCTCATCTGCTTGATACATCCATACCAGAACCCCTGTAATGCCATCTTCATTGAGTCATTCCCTAGCACAAACACATACAGTGGTGGCCCCCTGGCACCTCCAACTTCAGCCTGTAATCCCCTACCAGGTTTTTGAAGTCCTTCACAAACAAGATTCCTCTGCTAGACTTGCTACTCCTGGATGGCAAGGCTGGTCTTAATGATCCCCCATTGTAACACAGAGTAGGCAGGGAGTAAAATTCCAGCCAAATGAACCACCAACAAACCTTGAGTAGGTCACATCGCCCATTTGACTATAATTACTGGGACAGAGAGTTAATGAGTAGTGTGGATGTTTTGCGTTTATACAGGTGAGAAAGCACAGGAAGGGCATTTTGACAGGTCAGTACTTTGCCTGGTCTTGTAAGCGCTTGCAATCCTTCTCCTGAGAACAGAACAATAAAACACAATTACTTCATGAGCACTTTTAAATGGTAGTATAGGCTCAGAAGAATTGATGTCAAATATTTCTTAAAGTTGGCTGCAATGTGGTGATTTATAGGAATAATATATGTTTGGTCTTCATCCACAGCTCCCCAAACCCTTGGAATTTCCTGAAGAATAGAGCAATGGGATATTTGGTCTCTTGTCTTCTGCTCCTGAAAATACTTCAGGGAAGTTGACATTTAGGTCCCACTCAAGCATAGGACTGGTTGCCAGGAAAAGTGACCATGCATTTAGAGGGTTGGAACGTTCAGTACCACCCCCATCTCCACTCCACGTTTCTCATTTCTGCGGACATGGAGGGGTCAGAGGTTGAATCAGTTGCCTTTAGTCAATGATTTAGTCAATCATGATAATGTAATGAAGTCTCCATAAAACCCCCAAAAGGACAGTTTCTTGATTGCTTTGGGGGGAGCTTTCATGTTGGGGAACCAGAAAACTTCTGTGTCCCCTGAGCCAGACCTTAAACACATCCATCATACAAGCTCCTTTGTTCAGGACTTCTCCTATGTATTTCTTCATCTGGCTGTTGATTCATGCCCTTTAATATCCTTTTATAATGAACTGGCACTCTAGCAAGTAAAATGTTTCTCTGAATTTTGTGAACCATTCTGACAAATTAATGGAATCCCAGGAGGGGGTTGTGGGAACCTCCGATGTATGACTGATCAGTCAGAAACACAGGTAACAACCTGGACTTGCTCCTGGCCCCTGAAGTAGGGGGCAAGCTTGTGGGAATAAGCCCTTAACCTGGTGGAATCTTATTCTATCTCCAGGTAAGACAGTGTCAGAACTGAGTTGAGTTGCAGGACACCCCGCTGCCATCCATGACTTGCTTGTTGGTGTGGGGAAGCCTCCAAGGATTCTGGATGGAACTGGGCCCAGAAACCCTCTTCATTTACTGTACAGAACTTGAGGCTGTGGTGAATACCCTGTCTGACCACAGAACACTGTTTTACTTGATCACATACCCTTTCACACAGATCAGATATACTATAAATAGCACCACTTGAAAATATAAAAATAAAAGAACACATCACTGGGGAGGTCGCTTAACATTTCTAGGCCTCAGGTTCCTTATCTGTAAAATGAGTTTGTACAAACCAGATGATCTCTGTGTTCCCTTCAGTTTTGATGTTATTTTATTTCATATGCTAGACAACCATCTTCTGCTCCATAAATTAGTAAGTTAATTAGTTTGAGCATTTAGTTTTAAGAGCACATAGGCCAGTAAACTCCTGTATCTCCAGTGTATTTCTATGGAATATTCAGAGGGTTGGAAACTATTTATTTTGACAAGGAAGGAGGTTTTTTTTATTTTTTTATTTTGAGCACCACCATGCTGTCAATCATTACTATCATATCATTTTAAGAAGACATTTTAAAGCCAAAAATTTAGTCTCTGGATAAAAGATAAACCTTATGTTTAAAACATTTAAATTATTTTCAAAAACTCATTGCAACCTCTTTATTTGTCTCATTTCACCACAGACTAAGGAAAACTTAGCCGCAGACTGATATCTGTTATCATCCTGACATCATTTCTTTTCCTCTGTGTGACCTAGAATGTATTAAATGCAGCTTCCCCATCTGTGCATAAGGGTACAAATAAATCCACCATTTCATCATCCATAAATATAAAGTATAAAATTTTGGCATTGGAAGATGTATTAAATAGGAGAACCAAAAGACATATTCCACCCCAATGTTTATAGCTGCACTATTTAAAATAGCCAAGGTAACCAATAGCTAAGCAACCCAAACGCCTATCAACAGATGAATGGATAAAGATGTGGTGTTATGCTGGTGCAAAAGTAATTATGGTTTCGAACCTGAATTTAAAATCATTATAACTAGGCTCAAACACACTTGATTAATCAAAATAGGAACCATTACAATCAACACATTTTTGCCAACAAGAAATAAGTTTGTTTATTCCTGTAGCAAAAAATCCATGCTTCAGGATTCAATGAACTCTTGGAAATTATTTTCTGTGTGGAAAATGTGGAAGCATTTTCCCTGAAAAAAGTTGTCGAGATGCTTGAAGAAGTGGTGGTCAGTTGGTAAGAGGTCAGGTAAATGTGGCAGATGAGGCAAGCCTTGTAGCCCAATTTGTTCGATTTTTGAAACATTGATTTGCAATGTGTAGTTGAGAATTGTCATGGAGAAGAATTGGGCCCTTTCTGTTGACCAATGCTGGCTGCAGACCAGCAGTTTTTGGTGAAGCTCATCCATTTTCTGAGTATACTTCTCAGATGTAATGGTCTCGCTGGGATTCAGAAAGCTGTAGTGGATCAGGCCAACAGCAGACCATCAGACAGTGCCCATGACTGTTTTTGCGTAAGCTTGGCTTTGGGAAGTGCTTTGGTGCTTCTTCTTGGTCCAACCACTGAGCTGGTGGCCACTGGTTGTCATATAAAATCTGCTTTTTGTTGCACATAACAATCCAGTCCAGAAATGGTCTGTTGCTGTTGCATAGAATAAGAGAGGATGAAACCTCAAAATGACAATTTTTTTGATTTGTCGCCAGCTCATGTAGCACCTACTTATGGAGCTTTTTAACCTTTCCAATTTGCTTCAAATGCTAAATGATCATGGGACAGTCAATGTTGAGTTCTTCAGCAACTTCTCGTGTAGTTGTAAGAGGACCACCTTCATTGATTGTTTCCAGCTGGTCATTGTCAACTTCCAATGGCTGGCCACTGCACTCCTCATCTTCAAGGCTCTCGTCTCCTTTGCCAAATTTCTTGAACCACCACCGCACTGTATATTTCTTAGCAGTTCCTGGGTCAGATGCATAGTTGATGTTGTGATTTGTCTCCCCTGCTTTATGACCCATTTTTGAACTTGAATTAAAAAATCACTTGGATTTTCTTTTTGTCTAACATAATTTCCATAGTCTAATATATATATGTATAAAAGAAATAGCAAGTAATAATTCATTAGCAAAAAAACATAAAGCAAAAAATGTGCATTAAAATGATGTATAACATAACCACACTTATTTAAGAATGCATTCCAATATCAAATGGCAAATTTCAACAATGCAAAACTGAAATTATTTTAGCACTAACCTAACATGTATTCAATGGAATATCACTCAGCCGTAAAAAATGAAACCGCGCCTTTGCAGCAACATGGATAAATCTGAGACTATTAAGCTTAGTGAAATAAAATACTGCATGCTATCACTTACATATGGAATCTAAAAAAATAATACAATTATATATGCAAAATAGGCTCACAGATGTAGGAAAAAATTAGTGGTTACCAAAGGGAAGAGAGAGACAGGCAAATTAGGAGTATGGGATTAAGTGATATAAACTACTGTACATAAAAAGATAAGCAGCAAGAATACAGACAGGGAATTACAGTCACTATTTTGTGATACACTTTTTTTTTTTTTAGCTGTAATGAGTAGATTACTGCCTCACAAAGTCTATAATTGAGGTCCTGTTACAGTAGCCTCGGGAAACTCATTTCTTTCTAACCTGCAGCTGATATAGAAAAACAAAGGAGGATGTATTCTGTCCGTCAGCATAAGCGGAGACAGTGGAGATCATGTTCCAGCCACAGTGGCCACCAGCAGACGGGACACCTGCATGTGATGAAGGGATGGGGCTCCAGGAGGAGCTGAGAGGTGCATTACGTGCTCAGATTTGAAAGGCATCAAACCACCCCTCCAGCTACAAAAGCACCTTTGAAAAACATGACATTGTCTTTTAAAGTAAAAAAAAAAAAAATTGTTATTCAGTCACTCAGTCATGTCCATCTTTTCATGACCCTATGGACTGTAGACGGCCAGGCTCCTCTGTCCATGGGATTTCCCAGGCAAGAATACCGGGGTGGGTTGCCATTTCCTTCTCCATTGTGATAGATTTAAAGAGAGTAAACCTCTTTTACAGAGTAAACTCTGTAAAAATACCAAATCACTGTTCTCACCCCTGAAACTAATATGATGTTATAAGTCAACAATGTTTCAATTAAAAAAAAAAACAAGAAGTAAGGTTAATTGGGCCCATCCACCCATCAGAGGGTGTTCGCATTCTTTCTGGTACACCATCACCAGTTATCTAAACGGACAGTTGGCAACTGGGCTGTTCTTGGATTCCCAAAGTGAGAATGGAACCATAACAATGGACAACACTGAAAAATCACTACAGATGGTGACTGCAGCCATGAAATTAAGAGACACTTGCTCCTTAGAAGAAAAGCTGTGACCATCCTAGACAGTTCAGTTCAGTTCAGTCGCTCAGTCATGTCCGACTCTTTGCAACCCCATGAATCGCAGCACGCCAGGCCTCCCTGTCCATCACCAACTCCCGGAGTTCACTCAGACTCACTTCCATTGAGTACGTGATGCCATCCAGCCATCTCATCCT
>SJXQ01002861.1:14362-29467 GCA_006408695.1 Aepyceros melampus
CGGCCTGGGCCCCCTGCCCCAGCCCTCCACGCCCGGCTCATCTGGCATCAGCCCCCTCCTCGCTGGGGCGCCCACCTGCCCCTGAAGGATGCGCAGCTCGGGCTGTTGCTATGGAAACCACAGCTGGGCGTCAGGGAGGCGGGGGCCTGCGGACTGCGCCCCGGGAGCCCTAGAGCGGAATTTTCCAGGTTCTGCGGCGAGTGTGGCTTCAGTCCTCCGGCCTCGTCCGACCCGAAGCCTTGCCCTGGGCCCGTCATGGGCTTCCCTTTCCCTTCACTGTCTGGCGCGCTGGATCCATCCGTGGTCGTCCCCCAACCCGCCTCCCATCACACGTCTTTCCTACTCCGTAGGCAAAACACCAGGCTGGACCACTCCGCCTCCCAGCCCGCTCGGGTCTTGCCCTGTCTGCAGAGCGCGCGCCCTCCTAGGGACACGCCTGTGATTGGGGTGAATTGCGGGGCAGTGCCGCGGTGTTTCTGCCCTGACCCCGCATCCCACCCTCCTCATACGGAGCCGAGCGCAGCGCCCTGGGCGACACAGCCCTGTCTGTTTTACACAGGCTGGCTAACATGCTCAGCAGCGCTCTCTCGAGTCTCCCTCTTCCCTCGCTCCCGTGTCCACACGTCTGCGCTTTTATTTTTAATGTTTTATGGGTGGGTTTAATGTGTCTGTGTGCTTAGTTGCTCGGTCGGGTCTGACTCTGCAACCCCCGGGACTGTAGCCCGCCAGGCTCCTCTGTCCATGAGATTCCTCAGGCGAGAACACTGGAGTGGGTTGCCATGCTCTTCTCCAGGGGACCTTCCCAACCCAGGGATCGAACCCCCGTCTCTTACATCTCTGCACTGGCAGGCGGGTTCTTTACCAGCACAGCCAACAGAAGCCCCGTATACTTACGGACAATCCCTTGAATATGTTTTTGAAGATAACTGTTATAAAACTGGACCCATAGCATTAGAGTAAGCAACTCAGGGAAGTCCCCTTAGCTAGTTTAAATCGTGGCTGTCATATACCTCAGACAAAGAATCGTGCTCTTATGTAATCCTGCTGTTTGCGCCTTAGCTGCGTGATCCACTGGCCCATTCTTTACGTCTGATCTCTGTCCCTGCCCTGCACACAGTTTCATCCGCGGCACTTTTCTAGATCCCGCGAACGCCCGTTAATGTACGACGTTTATTCTCCACTTTCTGACTCCCTTCCCTCTGTATGACAGACGCTAGGTCCATCCACGTCTCTGCAAATGTCCCAGCTTCGTTCCTTTTGCTCTTTGACCTGAATCACAGCAGTATCTTTTTGGACTCGCCTCCTGGACTAAGGAAAATAAAAGCAAAAATAAATGAGACCTAATTAAACTAAGGACATTTTCAGGGCTCCAGTCGCGTGGTGGCGAGTACACTGACCCTGCTGTGCGAGCGTGCTGCCCGTGTTCAGAGCTCTTCATCTCGTAAACCCGAAACTCTGCCGCTTGAACGCCCACTCCGTGCCAGGAGCACCGCCCTGCTTTCTGCCTCTCTGACATCTTACGGACTTCATGGGAGTGGCATCAGATGGTAGTCCCCAGTCTCTCAGCGAAGTCATCTCACTTACCCTAGTGCCCTCGAGGTTCAGCTGTGTGGCCGCGGGTGTCAAGAGTTTCCTTGTTTCTAAAATTGAGTCATATTCCATCCTGTGGACGTACCGCGCTGTGTTTATGCACTCATTCATCAGCAGACACTAGAGTTGCTTCTGCCTTTCAGCTGTTGTGGTTAGAGCTACTATGAACGTGGGTGTACAGGTATTGTTTGGAGACCCTCCTTTTAATTCCTCTGGGTATATATTTTCAAGCGCCAGTACTTTGACCCCCTGCTGTGAAGAGCCGACTCACTGGGAAAGACCCTGATGCTGGGAAAGACTGAGGGCAGGAGGAGAAGGGGACAACAGGATGAGATGGTTGGAGGGCATCACCGACTCAATGGACGTGAGTTTGAGCAAGCTCTAGGGGTTAGTGATGGACAGGGAAGCCTGGTGTGCTGCAGTCCATGGGGTCGCAAAGAGCTGGACACGACTGGGGACTGAACAAGATATGCCCAGAAGTGGAATTGCTAGATCAAATGGTGAGTCTGTTTTTAACTTTTGAGGCATAACCACACTGTTTTCCCTGGTGCCTGTCCTCCCCAGCCCCTCAGTTTTAACCGCAATAACCAACTTGACTAAGATGAGTTTCCAGCTCAGCCATTTATTGTAGGAGTATTAATGCTTTTAGTGACTCTTGAGGGAAACTTTCCTGCCAGCCTGGGGCTGTTCCCAACACTTCCCAGTGTTGAAACCACTCAATAATCATAGAAATTATGTGTTATGTTTGGTTTAATAAGCAACACAATAGCACTCATGCTATGCCATTCAGTCCTCTGAATTCTTTTTTAAAAAATTTTATTTATTTCTGGCTGCTCTGGGTCTCTGAGCCACATGTGGACACTCTCTAGCTGTGGGGATCGGGGGCTCCTCTCCCGTTGGGGCATGGGGCTTCTTGTGTGGCGGCCTCTCTCGTTGCGGAGCACAGGCTCTGGGTGTGGTCAGTAGCGGCACACGAGCTTAGTTGGCCTGTGGCTTGTGGAGTCTTCGTGGACCAGGGATCGGAACCATGTCCCCTGCACTGGCAGGCGGGTTCCTAACCACTGGGCCGCCAGGGAAGCCCTCTCTGCTTTATTCCTGGGTCTCGACTGTCTGAGCCACTGCAGAAGCCCATGGTCTTCATAGCTGAGTGGTGGGAGACTTCCAGGGTTCAGAATTGACCCTCCGAGAAGCGAACAGTTGTCTGTCTCACTTGTGGCATGCCCCCAGTCAACCATTCATTTATCTAAGTATCTATCCATCCGTCTACCCATCCATCCACCCATCCAGCACTCAATAGTCCCTACACTACCCACCCATTAATCCATCCAGCATTCTACACAGTGATTCATTTATGCATTATTCTAGCGATCATCCATCCATCCATTAGTCTAACCATCCATCTCTTCAACAGTTCATTCGTTTAAATATCCACTCATCCATCCATCCAACCAACCATCATATCAACCATCCATCCACCATCTAACCATCATCCATCCATCCACCTAACCATCATCCATCCATCCATCTAACCATCATCCATCCATCCATCCACCTAACCATCATCCATCCATCCACCCATCTAACCATCATCCATCCATCCATCCACCTAACCATCATCCATCCATCCATCTAACCATCATCCATCCATCCATCCATCTAACCATCATCCATCCATCCATCCACCTAACCATCATCCATCCATCCATCTACCTAACCATCATCCATCCATCCATTCACCCATCTAACCATAATCCATCCATCCATCCACCTAACCATCATCCATCCATCCAACCATCCATCTAACCATCATCCATCCATCCACCTAACCATCATCCATCCATCCATCCATCTAACCATCATCCATCCATCCACCCATCTAACCATCATCCATCCATCCATCCACCTAACCATCATCCAATCATCCATCTATCCATCCATCTAACCATCATCCATCCGTCCACCCATCTAACCATCATCCATCCATCCACCTAACCATCATCCATCCACCCATCTAACCATCATCCATCCATCCATCCATCCAACCATCATCCATCCGTCCACCCATCTAACCATCATCCATCCGTCCATCCACCTAACCATCATCCAATCATCCATCTATACATCCATCTAACCATCATCCATCCGTCCACCCATCTAACCATCATCCATCCATCCACCTAACCATCATCCATCCACCCATCTAACCATCATCCATCCATCCATCCATCCAACCATCATCCATCCGTCCACCCATCTAACCATCATCCATCCGTCCATCCACCTAACCATCATCCAATCATCCATCCATACATCCATCTAACCATCATCCATCCGTCCACCCATCTAACCATCATCCATCCGTCCACCTAACCATCATCCATCCACCCATCTAACCATCATCCATCCATCCATCCATCCAACCATCATCCATCCGTCCACCCATCTAACCATCATCCATCCGTCCATCCACCTAACCATCATCCAATCATCCATCCATAATCCATCTAACCATCATCCATCCGTCCACCCATCTAACCATCATCCATCCGTCCACCTAACCATCATCCATCCACCCATCTAACCATCATCCATCCATCCATCCATCCAACCATCATCCATCCGTCCACCCATCTAACCATCATCCATCCGTCCATCCACCTAACCATCATCCAATCATCCATCCATACATCCATCTAACCATCATCCATCCGTCCACCCATCTAACCATCATCCATCCGTCCACCTAACCATCATCCATCCACCCATCTAACCATCATCCATCCATCCATCCATCCAACCATCATCCATCCGTCCACCCATCTAACCATCATCCATCCGTCCATCCACCTAACCATCATCCAATCATCCATCCATACATCCATCTAACCATCATCCATCCGTCCACCCATCTAACCATCATCCATCCGTCCACCTAACCATCATCCATCCACCCATCTAACCATCATCCATCCATCCATCCATCCAACCATCATCCATCCGTCCACCCATCTAACCATCATCCATCCGTCCATCCACCTAACCATCATCCAATCATCCATCCATACATCCATCTAACCATCATCCATCCGTCCACCCATCTAACCATCATCCATCCGTCCACCTAACCATCATCCATCCACCCATCTAACCATCATCCATCCATCCATCCATCCAACCATCATCCATCCGTCCACCCATCTAACCATCATCCATCCGTCCATCCACCTAACCATCATCCAATCATCCATCTATCCATCCATCTAACCATCATCCATCCGTCCACCCATCTAACCATCATCCATCCATCCACCTAACCATCATCCAATCATCCATCTATCCATCCATCTAACCATCATCCATCCGTCCACCCATCTAACCATCATCCATCCGTCCAACAATGGAGATATATCTCAAAGAAACAAAAATGTAAACAGCTTAATGATACATTGGCCTGTGTGTTTATTCGTTAAATGGGAGCCAGATTGCACTGTGTGATTCTTCACAGCTCCCCGTCTGAATCACCTCCTTCCACTTTCTTTCTCACTCACTCCATCACACGCCTTGGCCTCCCTGCTCTTCTTCAAGCATGACAAAGTTACCCCAACCTGGATGTTTCCAGGTGCCCTTCTCTATGCACAGAGTGGTGGTTTCCCTAACAACTTGAAGGCTTGTACCCTCCCTTCATTCACATCTGCTCAAATACCTCCATCTCCAGGAAGACCTCCTTGATCAGCTCAAAGATCCCCCTCCTTCACTCTCCATCTCCTCACCCTTGCATTTTACAGAACTTACCACCGTCTGGTATTTAGCTTAGATTTATGGGCTGATGCTCTCCCATAAAATGAAAGATTCAGGAGAGGGGAATCTGTCTACATTTCTACTTTACACACCACATTTAACTCGGTGCTGACCGATCTCAGGAAATATTTTCAGAGTAAACACGCAGTTTGGGGGAGGTGAAGAAAGGAATGAATGGGCGTCCAGTGGTCACACACTGGGCCTTCTGTCTCGCCCTTTCATTTCCTAGATCTAGAATATAGCATAGAGAACAAGCAGCAGCTCCATGAATACACACGGGTGCGTGCATCTCATTATCTCGGTTCACGTGCAGTATGACTATATGCTAAATAAATGCAGAGTGAAAGCATGAGCTCATCAACTGCTGTGTAATTTCTTCAAGATTCGTAATTTCTCTCAGAGGTGGTGGAGGCTCCAGCAGCCGCTGCTTTTTTTTTTTCTCTCTCTCTCTCTGCAAAGATGGTACCACTGACGCATTCCAACATGTGCAAAGTGTGCAGACGCGTGCACGGGTGGCTGCCCGCTCCCCCCGCCGGGTGGGGCGAGGCTGACGCGCGCCCCTCCCTCCACTCGCAGCGCTGGGGGGCCCCCACGTCGGCAGTGACGCAGGTGGGCTCAGGCTGTTGCCATGGAAACTGGAGCTGCAGTGAGGAGGTGCGGAGGAGGGCGCAGGGACCCCGGGTGCCTCAACCTCTGCAGGCAGTCTGTGTGCGTGGGATCCAGACCCCCGCCGGGCACACAGTAGCCCTCAAGGCAGGTCTCGAAGGCCGCCGGCTGAGCCCCCAGAAACGCGAGGTTTCCAGCCGCCGCGCTGGCTCAGTTTCTGACCAGTTTCTGTCCCAAGTGTGTGGACGTGAGGGTGGTGGGGATCGTCCGGTCCTTTCCATCATAAGTTTTCCTCCAGGAATTGAGACAGGGTCCAGCCCTGGACACCGGGGAAGAGCACTAACCGCCCGCGGCCACCCCGCGCTGTGGGCGCGTCCCCTCCCCGCAGGCCCTCCACCTCACGGCGGGGACCATGGGCTCTTTCCCACCTCTCGGGATGGCTGAGGACGGACCTCCGCCCAGGGAGTCGGGCCCAGGCGGCTTGGCTCCGCGACAGTCCGGGGCCCAGTCAGCGAGGACCCCCAGGTGAGGCTGTTGCAGGCAGAGGGAACAGCCAGTGTGGAGCAGAGCAGTCGCCCCCACCCCCTGCCTCCGTAAGATCAGAGAGAGGCCAGGGTGCCGGGGGACGGGTGGGCAGGGGGCTGAAGACCTCGCAACCGGCCTGCCTTAGGGGTCCCTGTGCAGGAGGGTTAATGCTCTGAAGACACCGTTCTGAAATTCTTTTTCTTTTTTAATTATGAAAGTATGATAACACATTTAGAGGAGACTTGGAAAAATATAGCACAGAGTTACATAGAGTGCCACTATATATTACAATTATCTTTCTATGTAGATAGATGATTTTTATTTGGAGTTTCAATATCAAATGCTCAAAAATTAGTAGAATGAATATGCACAAAAGTAGAAGGATATAGAGACCTGGAAAGCACTATGAACCAATTCAACTTAATTAAGCTTTACACAGTCTTCACACAGCAGCAGGCTCCGAATTCTGTTCAAGTTCCCATAGATTGTAAACCAAGAGACACTGGAACATATCCAGGGGCATTAAACAAGGGGCAAACATTTCAGCCATCGTGCAGGCCTTAACATTAGCTCTGAAGTGGTGTTTTGGAAGTGAGGTCCGACAGGGCGGGGAGCTGTGCACCCCTACTTAGTCTGCCTCCCTGGGGTGGTGCAGTTGCTAAGTTGTGTCTGACTCTTCGTGACCCCGTGGACTGTAGCTTGCCAGGCTCCTCTGTGCATGGGATTTCTCAGGCAAGCATACTGGAGTGGGTTGCCAGTTCCTTCTCCAGGGGACCTTACCGACCCAAGGATCAACCCCAGGTCTCCGACTCTGCAGGCAGACTCTGCAGAAGCCTTGGGGCAGGTTTGGGGCAGTTCAGAACCTCCCTCCCCACCAGGAGCTGTGCTGCCCTCTGCCCCTCAGAGAGAGGGCGATGGGCACAGGCCTGGGGAGGATTAAGGTCCGACGGGGCCCCGGCACCTCTGAAGGTCCACAGTCGCCCACCAGTGACCCCCTCCCACAAGCCCGAGGAAGCCTAACACTGAATAGTTAGGCTCGACCTGTGCATGGTCGAGGGTGAGACTGCGGGAGAAAGCAGAGAGCCTCTTCCAGGTTTTTTGAACCAAGAGGCTTGCATTTTCCTTTTGTCCTTCGCCCTGCAAATTGTGCAGCCAGTCCTGGCCGGATGGGTCAGCCCTGAGGCCAGATGGCCGGGACCCATGGGGGCCGTGTGCGGGGAGAGTGTTTAATTGCCGGAATCCTCACTGTCAGAGGGGGCTGCTGCTGTTTAAAATATCTACTTGCTGTCAAGGGGACAGGAGGCATTGAGGTGGAGGAGGAATAGACGGATAGGAGGAGGTGGAGGCTGGGGGAGGGGACGGGGTCGGAGAGGAGGGCTAGCCGTGGACTCCGAGACAGTCAGGGAGGAAACGGTCCAGCAGGGACAGAGGGGGGCTGGCCTGGCTGCATCTCCCGCTGCCTGAAGGAAAACAGATGTGGAGCCTGACCTTGACCCGTGACCTCCTGAGGCCCTGCCTCCAGGCAGCAAGCAACCCCCACCCTGGGGTGAACCCCTCTGACTAGGGAAGTGGGTGGGTCTTGCTGCAACCACCGCTTGGGTCAGAGAGCTGGAGAGGCCCACCTCCTAACTGTTGGTTACGTTTGAAGCACCCGCGGCTGTGAGGCTGTGGGCTCACTCTTGAGTGTGTGCCGTCTGTGGATTTGGACAGATGGATTAATACAATGACATGTGTCCATCCTACGGGCTTCCCAGGTGGCTTAGCTGGTAAAGAATCTGCCTGCAATGCACGAGACTTAGGTTAAATCCCTGGGTCTGGAAAACTCACTGAAGGAGGGTATGGCAACCCCCTCCAGTGTTCTTGCCTGGAGAATCCCATGGACAGAGCCTGGTGGGTATAGTCCATGGGGTCGAAAAGAGTCGGACACGCCTGAGCGACTCAGCACACAGTCAGAAGCTCCCACCCTTCGTGTGACCACCTTGGATTTCTGCTCAGGTTTCTCGCCCTCCTCCCCACACTCATCCCTGGTGATGAGTCACTCCTGGCTTCAGCGGGAACTGGGAGACTCCCGTCCGAGCGTGCAATGCTCCAGCTAGGAGATGAGCAGGTTCTGGGGCCTGAGGTGCAGCATGGTGACTGGAGGTAACACTATTGTCTTGTATACTTGAAAGAGACTGTAGTTGTCGTCCAGTCGCTTTGTCAGGGCTGACTCTCTGTGGCCCCACGGGCTGCAGCACGCCAGGCCTCCACATCCTCCACTCTCCCGGAGTTTGCTCATTGAGTCCGTGATGCCGTCCAACCATCTCCTCCTCTGACCTTGGAAAATATTACATCTTTTTTTCCCCAAAATTTTAAATGCCTTATTAAAGGCTCTTAATATAAAATATTTAATATTATAACCAAGTTACAAGTCATCAGAATTTTTCATTTTTTGAAAACATTTATCAAAGAACGAGCGGCTGACACCTCCCGGGGTGGTGGTGGGGTGCAGCTCCCCGCTGTTTCTGTTCCCAAGCCGGGAGGGGGCAGGAAAGGGATTGAAGGGGAAGGAACTGAGGCTGGTTTCTAACTCCTGCTGGAGATTTTCCAGTTGCAGTCACCCAAAGCGAGCCCCTGAATCCTTGAGCTGAACCCCCTGAGGGGCAGAGAACAGGGTGGGGGAAGGGAAGGGGTGCGAAGCTACATCTGGCGTCAGCCGCCAAGGGTGTGTTTTTAAAATAATAAACGTGGACTTCTGGTTTCAGAAATGCCATGCGGTTCACAGTGGCACTCAGGCCAGGGTTTAAAGTCACCTAGAGGCACAGCCTCCTGAGATGAATGTAAAGTCACGACTGGGGAAATCCTCGAGGGCGTTTGGAAATGGTATCGCCCTGCTTTCGGGGTAATGAGGCGAGAAGGGGAGATGAGCGCCTGGTGCTCGAAGGTCTCCATCCTGCCTGACCTGCCCGTCTCCTCTCCCCCGGGAGGCCGGGAAGTGACTCCTTCCACCAGCCCCCTCGCAACCTGTGTTTGCTGTGTCCCCGTGAGGGAAAAATGCACTCATGTTTGCCACCTTTTTGCCAGGTATCAAAATGGCCTTTCTGAGACGAGAAGAGACTGGATGGTAAATGTTCTTGCCACCAAAAAGAGATGAGCAGAGTTCCTCATCAGTAGTGTGTAGCAACCTAAATGGGAAAAGAATTTGAAAGAGAATAGATACATGCATATGAATATCCGTACTTCCCAGACTGCTCAGGGGTAAAGAAGTCGCCTGCCAACGCAAGAGATGCCGGAGACGTGGGTTCGATCCCTGGGTGGGGAAGATCTCCTGGAGAAGGAAATGGAAACTCACTCCAGTATTACTGCCTGGAGAATCCTGTGGATGGAGGAGCCTGGTGGGCTACAGTCCATGGGGTCGCGAAGAGTCAGACACGACTGAGCGACTTTACTTTCACTTTTCACTTTCATGCACTGGAGAAGGAAATGGCAACCCACTCCAGTGTTCTTGCCTGGAGAATCCCAGGGACAGGGGAGCCTGGTGGGCTGCCGTCTATGGGGTCACACAGAGTCGGACACGACTGAAGCGACTTAGCAGCAGCAGCAGCATGGGGGTCCCAGGTCTCTGTTAGTGCTCCAGCATGGGGGTCCCGGGTCTCTGTTAGTGCTCCAGCATGGGGGTCCCGGGTCTCTGTTAGTGCTCCAGCATGGGGGTCCCGGGTCTCGTTAGTGCTCCAGCATGGGGGTCCCGGGTCTCTGTTCCAGCATGGAGGCCCCGGGTCTCTTAGTGCTCCATCAAGCAGGCTGGGTTGATTTCATCATTTACCACATGATTGGATTCCATCTCCTGTGCCTCCTTCTCCTCCCCGGAGGTCAGGGTGATGTTTATCGGCTGCTCAACATTCTCCATCACTCAGCTCACGGCCCTTCAGATGTGGTGTGTGTTTGTGTCTGTGCTTGGGCTCATAAATGTTCAGAGATATGCAGGGGATAGATCACACTGTACAAAAACACATTCTTCACATCGCTCTGGTCCCTGTTTCTCAGCTGGGAGTGGTTGTCTGTCCCCAGAGGGTGCCTGGCAGCATTTTATCACAGTCGGAGGACAGGGGATTAGTGGGTAGAGGCGGAAGATGCTGCTTCCAACAGCCTGTGATACACAGGATGGTCCCCAGTCATCCAGGCGCCAGTGAGCAGCGCTCTGAGCTTAAGGAGCCCTGAACTAGGCTGAGTGGGATATGTTATAAAATTCACTTGAACATTCAGCTTTTCTATGGATTTGGGTATTTATTAAGTCTTAGGGATACTAATTTTAAAGAGACAACATAGTAAATTACATAAAGTGTGAAATATCACATACAAGTTGTACACAGTACAATGGCATATTAGGCATTGAAAAGAATGAAATAATGCTATTTGCAGCAACTTGGATGGACCTAGAGATTGTTGATACTGAGAGAAGTTAAGTGAGAAAGAGAAGGAGAAATAGTTATGGCATCCCTCATATACAGAATCTGAAAAGAAATGACACAAAGGTACTTATACTACAAAGAGACTCACAGACTTAAGAGAACCAGCTTATGGTTGCCGGGGGAAAGGGATCGTCAGAGGGTCTGGGATGGACACGCAGACACGGCTGTATGTAAAACAGCAACCAGCAAGGACCTGCTGTAAGCGCAGGGAACTCTGCTCAGGGTTGTGTGGCAGCCTGGATGGAGGGGAGTTTGCATGTATATGTATGATTGTCCCCTTCATTGTCCACCAGAAACTATTAACACCATTGTTAATCAGCTATACCCCAATCCAAAACTTTTATTTAAAAAAAATAAATTAAAAAAATCTTTTTAGTTAAAAAAAAAAGTTGTATAAAGTATATGATGACTAAGTAAAATGTTTGCACAAGAGCAAGAACCACGAGGGTAATATCATTTTCAGGAGGATGTTTTTCCTTTTTGTTTTAATAATACTTTCTTTCAGCAAATAGAAATCAAGAGTAAAACATCTATAAGTTGTTTTTAAATGATTACGTATTGTGACATCTTAAATATGTATGAACACATAACCCCTTTATTTCCCCTTGCTGCTCTGATTTTAATATAAGGAGTTAGAAAACCATTTAAGACAATGTAACCTCCTAGGTATCACCTCTCATGAGAAGCTGCTGATAAATTGAACATAAAGCTTTTTTTTTTTTTTCAGTTTTTCATTTTTCATGGGGATATAGCTGATTAATAATGTGATAGTTTCAAGTGGACAGCAAAGGAATTCAGCCATAGATATACACATATCTGCTCTCCCCCCAACCCCCCTCCCATCCAGGCTGCCACATAACACCGAGCAGTGTTCCCTGTGCTCCACACTGGGTCCTTGCTGGCTCTCCATTTTAAATACAGCAGCGAGCACATGTCCATCCCGCACTCCCTAACTGTCCCTTCTCCCCATCCTTCCCCTCGATGAACATGAGCGGAACATGCAGGTTTTGAGCACTGACTCTGTGCCGTGCCCTTGGCAGTTACCCCAGTCAAGACCCCCATACATAAGAAAATATGCTTGAGCTACTTTCAGCCTAGAAAATAGGAAAAAGTGGGGGAAAACGAGATCCAGAGCAAGATATGGACTTCCAAGATGCTGACGTGCTTTTGAGATGTGTGTGTGACTTAGCGGTGGGAGTCTCCTGACCTCCGGATGTTTCAAGTGGATTCTGAGAAAAATGTCTGCTTCTGTAATTAGATGGAAATGTGCACAGCAGAGAGCTTTGCATCACGCCTGCTTTTACTGCATGACTCCCGGGACATTCCAGGCTGGGCTGTTGACCTGTTTTCCTCTGGACCCCAAGCCTTGTGTTAACTTCTCAGTGACTTCCTGTGAGGAACCCAGCGATCCCTGTTGGAAATGCCTGTCTTGCTGCCCCCCTATCTCCCTTCCTCCCTCAACCACGCTTATTTCTCATGGTTGGGTGGTGGTTGTGCAGTCGATAAGTCATGTCCGGCTCCCGGAGACTCTGGACCGCAGCACGCCAGGCTCCTCCACCCTTCACCGTGTCCCTGAGTTTGCACAAACCCATGTCCATTGAGTCAGTGATGCCATCCAACCTTCTCATCCTCTGTCGTCCCCTTCTCCTCCTGCCTTCAGTCTTTCTCAGCATCAGGCTCTTTTCCAGTGAGCCAGCTGTTTGCATCAGGTGGCCAAAGTATTGGAGCTTCAGCTTCAGCATCAGTCCTTCCGATGAACACTCAGGACTGATGTCCTTTAGGATGGACTGGTTGGATCTCCTTGCAGTCCAGGGGACTCTCAAGAGTCTTCTCCAAAACCACAGTTCAAAAGCATCAATTCTTCCATGCTCAGCCTTCTTTAGAGTCCAACTCACATTCATGTGTGACTAGGTGTTGACCCTAACGAAAAATTGGAAACAGGCATTAGCATGAAAAACGGGGCATGGATATCAAAACTGCTCTGAGATGCCAGTTCGTGCCCACTGGGGAGGGCATGTTTTGTTTTTTTATTCTTGAAAGAAAAGTGTCAAGTGTTGATAAGAATGAGGAGGAGCTGGAACCCTCACTTACTGCTGGGAAGAACGTGCCATGGTGTGGGCTCTGTGGAAAGTGCTTAGGTGATTCCTCAGAGCGTTACACATAGGTCCACCACGTGTACTCAGCAGTCGCGCTCCTGCGTGTGTGTTCGTCCACGTTCAGAGCAGCATTTTCCACAGTAGCTGAAGGTGGGAGAAGCCAAGAGTCCACCAGCGCGGGCAGGCATAAACAAAACAGGGCCCTTCCATGCAGTGGGCTGCAAGGCGGCTCCACCCCCGGGTCAGGAAGACCTCCTGGAGGAGGGCACGGCAGCCCGCTCCAGTGTTCCTGCCTGGAGAGTCCCATGGATGGAGGACCCTGGGGGCTGCCGTCCACGAGGTCACAGAGGGTCAGGCACGCCTGAGCACCCAGCACTGGCAGGCTGGCTGGAGCCGGGCACACAGGACTCTGCTCTCGTAGGGTCTCCAGAACTGGTGGACTTGTAGGGATGAAACGTGGAATGGCGGCTACCAGGAGGAGGGGTTGGGGAGCGGGAGGCCCTGCTTCCGGGTGGGGCGGAGGAGGCCTGGACGCTGGGTTGCAGTGCAGGCCGCGCAGCATGCTGAGCGTACTGCTGCCCTGCCTGTGCGCTCAGAAATGGTTCAGATCGTCCGCTGTGTATTTCACCACAGTAGGGAAATGTGTAACGTTAGAAAACAGCATAGACCACGTCATTCGTAGTCTTAGGCAGATATTGACTAGATATTGGACCAACAGCATTTTAATATTTATATTACTAAGTAATAATAGTTATCTAAGATAAATATTTACCTTTAACAACTGTTTCACATTTAGTTAGTTTTTAATCCCAGGGCCGGGGGAGCCTGGTGGGCTGCCGTCTGTGGGGTCACACAGAGTCGGGCACGACTACAGCGATTCGGTGGCAGCAGCGGCAGCGTTGCGTTAGTTTCTGCTGTGCAGCCAGGCGGATCAGTCGCGTGTGAGCGTGCTTAGTCGCTCAGTCGTGCCCGACTCTCTGCGACCGCGTGGACTGTAGCCGACCAGTCTCCTCTGTCCGTGGGATTCTCCAGGCAAGGATACTGGAGTGGGCTGCCAGGCCCTTCTCCAGGAAATCTTCCCAACCCAGGGACTGAACCCTGGTCTCCTGCACTGCAGGCGGATTCTGTACCATTTGAGCCGCCAAGGAAGGCCACGAATTAGCTCTACATGTACAAGTAACTCCTGTTTTTCAGTTTTCTTCCCCTCTGGGTAACCACAGAGGACTGAGGAGAGTTCCCTGTGCTTACGGCAGGTTCTCATCAGTTACTGATTTTATAAGAATGTATAAACCTCTATGTGAATATTCACAGCAGCCCTATTTATAATAGCCCCATACTGGAAGCAATACAAATGCCTTTTCAACAGTCTGGTGAGTCAGTAAACTCTAGGGTATCGACACGGGGGAATACTCCTTGGTGGTAGGAAGGAGCAGACTGTTGGGATAAGTCAACAATGGAGCCATTTCCAGGGCCTTACGGTGAGTGGAAGGAGCCAGACTCAGGGGGCTACCCACTGTCCGATTCTATTTACACAACATTCTTGAGAAAGCGAAACCACAGGGCTGGGGAACAGAGCGGAGGGGTGTGGGAGGCCTGAAACTAAAAAGGGAGCCCCCAGGGGGTTCAAATGGGCTTCCCAGGCGGCTGGGGGTCCAGCGCCGGCCTGCCAGCGCGGGAGACGGGGGAGAGGCAGGTTCCACCCCGGCGGGCAGAGCCCCTGGGGCAGGGCGCCGCGACCCACTCCAGGGCCCTTGCCTGGAGAAGCCCGCGGGCCCGCGGGCCGCAGTGCACGGGGTCGCAGAGCTGGGCGTGACCGGAGCAGCTCAGCACACAAGGCCTTCAGGGACGAGAAAGGACACTTAGTCCCGTGTCCCGTCCCTGCTGGGGGTCACGCGAGCCCGCGGCTGGGCTAAAGGCAGAGCACCCAGCACCAGACCAAGTCGGCTGTGCTCTCGCTTGATGGGAGCAGAGCTGGTTTACTGGGCTGCGTCCGTTTCCAGTGTACCACGCAGTGATTCAGCGGAACGTTCCCGAACATTCTT
>SJXQ01002861.1:29652-68623 GCA_006408695.1 Aepyceros melampus
CTTCTGAGCATGCTTTTCAGAGTGTTCCCTCCCGGGCCAGCCCTCCCCTCCCCGTGTCCCCGCCGACTGTCTCCCTGCGGCCCCACGGAGCTTAGCCGTCGGCGCCCGAGCCCCCGGGGGCAGGGACCCTCCTGTCTTATCGGGATGAGATTAGAAGGCAGTAAAAGTGAAATGTGCGTCACCGCGCCTTTCATGTACGGTCACCCGGTTCCCAGCCCCGGGTGGGGCGGGAGGATGTTTTTCCCCAGGGCACTCCGTGCAGAGTCTGCAGAGCTCAGGGGAGGACGGGGCGCTGTCGCCTCCAGGTGTCCGAGGCGCGGAGGGAGCCTGGACCACCTCCTGAGCGCCCTGACACTTCCAGGCTCTGAGCCCCCGCTTGAGCAAACCCACGCTCTGGCGAGGACTGGCCTTCCACGGGCATGTCTGAACACAGTCTTGCATCCAGGCCTCGTAGGGTGTGATTGCAGGAAAGCCGGCTATGCCTGGGGGTGCGGGCAGCCGCGGGAGGCAGCCCTTGGAGACCCACCCGCGAGGCTGCATCTGCTGTGTCGACCACCGTGAAGGGAGGAGAGAGACGGCCCACCCCGGGAGGTCAGGGCACGCCAGCCATGGAGAGCATCTGGGGACGGCCCAGTTCAGTTCAGTCGCTCAGTCGTGTCCGACTCTTTGCAACCCCAAGGACCACAGCATGCCAGGCCTCCCTGTCCATCACCAACTCTTGGAGCTTACTCAAACTCGTGTCCATTGAGTCGGTGATGCCCGCCAACCATTTCACCCTCTGTCGCCCGTCTCCTCCCGCATCTAGGGACACAGTCTGCAGACAGCTGCGGCCTCAGTGTCTGCATGGCCTGAAGACAGCCCAGCCCGGCCGCGTCGGGTGGGTCCCAAGAAGCCTCTGCTTCCCAGGGCCTTGGCCCTCAGGCTGGGGGAAAGTCCATGCTGAGTGGTCAGGTTCAGCTCTTGCCTGGTGATGGGACTTTTTTTTTCCTCCCCCCCATTTCAGTTGAGGTTTAGTTGATTCTAGCATTGTGTCAGTTTCACGTGAACAGCAAAGTGATTCAGTTAGAGACACACACACACACACACATATATGTCATTTTTTCACATGTTTTTCCATTATCGGTTATGACGATATGTTGAATACAGTTTCCTACTCTCTACAGTAGGTCCTTGTTGGTTATCTATTTTATATGTTGTTGTTCAGTTGGGTCCGACTCTTTTCGACCCCAGGGACTGTTCTTCCCTATCTGCCAGAGTTTGCTCAAACTCATGTCCATGGAGTCAGTGATGCCATCCCACCGTCTCATCCTCTGATGCCCCCTGCTCCTCCTGCCCTCAGTCTAGCAGTGTGTGTGTATTAATCCCAGACTCCTGGTTTATCCCTCCCCCCCGCATCCCTTTCCCCTTTGGTAACCGTAGGTTTGCTCTCTGTGTCTGTGAGGCTGTTTCTGCTCTGTAGATAGGTTTTTCGTGTCACTGTTTAGATTCCATATGTGAGTGATGTCGTCTGGTGTTTGTCTTCCTCTGTCTGACCTGACTGCACTCGGTGCGATCATCTCTGGTCCATCCCTGTTGCTGCACGTGGCGTTATTTTATTCCTTTTCGTGGCTGAGTAATATTCCATTGTATATATGCACCGCATCTTCCGTATCCATTCCTCTGCCAGGGGACGCTTAGGTTCTTCCTTGTCTTGACTCGCGGGAGTACTGCCGCTGTGAACACAGGGCTGCATGTGTATGCTCAGTTTACAGGTTTGTCCAGACGTATATCCAGGAGTGGGATTGCAGGATCACACGGTAGCTCCAGTTTCGGTTTTTTAAGGAACATCCACACTGTTCCCCATACTGACTGCACCAATTTCCATTCCCACCAACTGTGTAAAAGGGTTCCCTTTTCTGTACACCCTCCCCGGCATTTTTTACTTGTACACTTTCTGATGATGGCCCTTCTGACTGGTGTGAGGTGCTACCTCACTGTAGTTGTGATTTGCATTTCCCTAGTAACTAGCAGGGCTTCCCAGGGGGCACTAGTGGTGAAGAACCCCCTGCCAGTGCAAGACACGTGTGAGATGAAGGTTCAATCCCAGGGTCGGGAAGGCCCCCTGGAGGGGCATGGCGCCCCACTGCGGTGTCCTGGCCTAGAGAATCCCAGGGTCGGGAAGGCCCCCTGGAGGGGCATGGCGCCCCACTGCGGTGTCCTGGCCTAGAGAATCCCAGGGTCGGGAAGGCCCCCTGGAGGGGCATGGCGCCCCACTGCGGTGTCCTGGCCTAGAGAATCCCAGGGTCGGGAAGGCCCCCTGGAGGGGCATGGCGCCCCACTGCGGTGTCCTGGCCTAGAGAATCCCAGGGTCGGGAAGGCCCCCTGGAGGGGCATGGCGCCCCACTGCGGTGTCCTGGCCTAGAGAATCCCAGGGTCGGGAAGGCCCCCTGGAGGGGCATGGCGCCCCACTGCGGTGTCCTGGCCTAGAGAATCCCAGGGTCGGGAAGGCCCCCTGGAGGGGCATGGCGCCCCACTGCGGTGTCCTGGCCTAGAGAATCCCAGGGTCGGGAAGGCCCCCTGGAGGGGCATGGCGCCCCACTGCGGTGTCCTGGCCTAGAGAATCCCAGGGTCGGGAAGGCCCCCTGGAGGGGCATGGCGCCCCACTGCGGTGTCCTGGCCTAGAGAATCCCAGGGTCGGGAAGGCCCCCTGGAGGGGCATGGCGCCCCACTGCGGTGTCCTGGCCTAGAGAATCCCAGGGTCGGGAAGGCCCCCTGGAGGGGCATGGCGCCCCACTGCGGTGTCCTGGCCTAGAGAATCCCAGGGTCGGGAAGGCCCCCTGGAGGGGCATGGCGCCCCACTGCGGTGTCCTGGCCTAGAGAATCCCAGGGTCGGGAAGGCCCCCTGGAGGGGCATGGCGCCCCACTGCGGTGTCCTGGCCTAGAGAATCCCAGGGTCGGGAAGGCCCCCTGGAGGGGCATGGCGCCCCACTGCGGTGTCCTGGCCTAGAGAATCCCAGGGTCGGGAAGGCCCCCTGGAGGGGCATGGCGCCCCACTGCGGTGTCCTGGCCTAGAGAATCCCAGGGTCGGAAGGCCCCCTGGAGGGGCATGGCGCCCCACTGCGGTGTCCTGGCCTAGAGAATCCCAGGGTCGGGAAGGCCCCCTGGAGGGGCATGGCGCCCCACTGCGGTGTCCTGGCCTAGAGAATCCCAGGGTCGGGAAGGCCCCCTGGAGGGGCATGGCGCCCCACTGCGGTGTCCTGGCCTAGAGAATCCCAGGGTCGGGAAGGCCCCCTGGAGGGGCATGGCGCCCCACTGCGGTGTCCTGGCCTAGAGAATCCCAGGGTCGGGAAGGCCCCCTGGAGGGGCATGGCGCCCCACTGCGGTGTCCTGGCCTAGAGAATCCCAGGGTCGGGAAGGCCCCCTGGAGGGGCATGGCGCCCCACTGCGGTGTCCTGGCCTAGAGAATCCCAGGGTCGGGAAGGCCCCCTGGAGGGGCATGGCGCCCCACTGCGGTGTCCTGGCCTAGAGAATCCCAGGGTCGGGAAGGCCCCCTGGAGGGGCATGGCGCCCCACTGCGGTGTCCTGGCCTAGAGAATCCCAGGGTCGGGAAGGCCCCCTGGAGGGGCATGGCGCCCCACTGCGGTGTCCTGGCCTAGAGAATCCCAGGCACAGAAGAGCCTGGTGGGCTGCAGTCCATGGGGTCGCGGAGAGCCGGGCACGACTGCATCAGCTCTGCACACCCATGCACGCAGGGTAGGTGCCGGCACTGAGCATTTCTCACGTGCCTGTTGGTCGTCTGCAAGTCTTCTTTGGAGCGATGTCTGTGTAGGGCTTAGTTTTCAGTTGTCTGTTTCAGTATTCAGCATGCATGGGCTGTTGGGCGACGTGACATTCCAGCTTCATCCCCTTGGGCCCCACGGGCTGGGGTCAGAATGTTTCTTCCCTCTGAGTCGTCTTTCCCGTTTGGCACTGGATGAAGCCCCGGCTCCCCAGACCTAGGTGCTGTGTGTGTGGATAACACTGTTTAGTGGGAGAGAGGGCCCTGGCTTCCTTTCCTAAATTGGTTCTAGGGACCCCCAGGGTCCCCGCCTCCTGGTGTGCACACCCTCCCAGTGAGTGTCAGTGGGACTCAGGACTCGGCTCTGGCCTGTGGAACATGGCCAAGACCCTGCGATGCCACTTCCATGATTCTGTCTCACCCCCTAAGCTTCTGTCCTGCCAGAGACTGGCTCTGGTTTCTCTCCGCCTCTCGTAACCTGGCCGTGTCAGCGGAACTCAAATGGCCAAGGAGCCACGGGCAGCCCCCAGTCAACCCCAGCGAGAAGCTGGCCCTCCGTCCTATGGAAGTCAAAGTGTTAGTTGCTCAGTCCTGTCCAACTCTCTGCGACCCCACGGACTGTAGCCCGCCAGGCTCCTCTGTCCATGGGATTCTCCAGGCAGAAATACTGGGTTGCCATTCCCTTCTCCAGGGGATTGTCCCCACCCAGGGATTGAACCCGGGTCCCCCACACTGTGGGCTGACGCTTTGCTGTCTGAGCCACCAGGGAAACCCTCCTCAGTCCTGTAGTCCCAAGGAGACAGGTTCTGCCGACCCCCTGAATGAGCTTGGAATCCTGTCCTCCAGTGGGAAGCAGCCCTGCTGTCACCTGGATCACGCCCTGTTGAGACTGAGCAGAGGGCCCAGCTCAGCCACGCCTGCATTCCTGACCCACAGAAATGGTCATTTTTCAGCCTCTAAGCTTGTGGTTATTGCAACACAACAGTAGAAAACCAATGCATTCACCACCCCCCCCCAAAGAAAACAAATGGTATTATGACTATATGTTGTTCCGTCACCAAGTCCTGTCCAAGTCTTCGAGACCCCATGCAGTGCTATACATATGTGTGTGTATTTCTGCAGGAAGCTGCAAAGTAAGAAAAATGAGATTCCCCCCATGTTTTCCCCCCAGGAACACAGGGTGTCTTTATAATCAGAGTGCAAGAGACCTTGTTAAACATGACCCCAAACCATCAGCATAAAGCTGTAAATTCATGAAGATGCCACAGACAGTTTGAAGATGGAAGTACCTGGCGGGGCCAGGGCAGAGAGGAACCCGCCGTAAACAAGGTGGGTGGTGAGTCTCTCGGGGGCACCCTCTGGTGACAGGATCCAGCCCACAGCCCTAGGTGATCTGAAGTTTGCGGGGCAAAGGGGGACAGGCTGTCTTGTGGGCAGTGAGGGCCACAGACTTTCCTCTTCAGGGGCACTGGGAGGAGGCAGTGTTTTTGCGAGAGGTGGGAGGTTAGGAGTGTATCTTGAGACTTCATTCGCTTTGCCTACTCGACTCTTAGTGCCTAGTTCTTGTGAGAGAGGGAAGCAGAGACTGCCCTGGTGGCCGGATGGCTGAGGCTTCAGCTTCCAGTGCCGGGGGTGTGGGTTGGGTCCCTGGTTGGGGGGACCTGAGATCCACATGCCTCAGGGCCAAAAAAGCCAAAACATAGAAGCAGTGTTGCCACAAATTCAATAAAGACTTTAAGAGTGGGCCACAGCAGGAAAAAAAATACTTCAATAAAGATATTTTAAATAAAATGTATATTATTTGAATATTTAAAGATACTTTAAATATTTTAAAAGGAAGTGAAAACAGAAGGACATTCCTGGTGGCCTGGTAGTTAAGACTCAGCACTTAAACTGCTGAGGCCCAGGTTCAATCCTTGGTCAGGGAACGAAGGTCCCAGAAGCCCTGCTGCATGGCCGAAAAAGAAAAAGGAAAGAAAACCTAATATTATTACTGTGTGTATATATATTTCTACATGAAGTTTCAATGTAGGAGAAATCAGACTCCCCCCTCCCCCACTGTTTTATACTTTTCATTTAACTCGGGGATATTTTTCCGGAAATCAGAGTGGAGGGCATTTATGGATCACTAATTATGTGCCGGGCATTGCCATCTCCATCAAGGACTCAAAGCCATTACATTAGAAAATGAAAGGACAGATTCTCAGCCTTTGAAAAATCCAGGAATAATTACAGCCGGTGGTCTCCATGGAAACAATCAGCAAAACAATCTTAATGGACTCGAACACCTTTTTTTTTCCGCACCATTTTGAAAAGGGCATCTCTTGAATAATGAGCATATTGTGTTGTTTCTGAGAGACCCATCTCCTTTTGCTTTCATTAAATGGCAAGTTGCATACATACACATGGACTGGGCCCCCAACCGGGACTTCATCATGAATTTGGGGAGATTTTAATGTCACAGCTTGGGCCCAGGTCCCTCGTCTACACACCTGGTGTGGCCTCTACTCGGGGGAGGAATTTCAACCCCACTCCCCCCAAAGTCGGATCTTATTTGGGGCGTTTTATCAGCTCAGAGCACCCCTAACTTGTTGCCAGCGTGTCAGCAGCGGAGGCGCTGTCTCCATGGCAACCCCCATTAGCCTCAGGTGCCCGTCTGCCCTGGCCGCCCGGTACCCGCCGCATCTGCCTCCGCGGCCCGTTGGCGCGGCCCGCCCTCACCCGCGAACCGGGCAGCCTTTACGCCATCCCTGCCTGCTCGCCCTCCTGGAAACTCTGCCCTCGCCTGGCGTGTTCAGCTCAGGACAGCGGCGTCACTGGATGACTCAGAAACACACGGTTTTCTCTACCCGCAGTTTGCCTCTGATGGAATCGATCCCCTTAGGAGATAAACGCCTTTGAGGGACAGTGGGCATCTTGCTTCAGCTGTGTTGTAACCTCAGCGTGATGTTTTTCTGTTAAAAATAACTTCCCTCCACCCTGACCCCCTGCCCCGAACTTTCCACAGCATTTGCGCAAGTTTGAGCTTTAAATCAATCAGTGTACAACCTGTCAGGTCCTTGTTGCTTCTGGGTTCAGAAAGCTATTGATCTTCTTCCCTGGTTTGCTGAATTGATCTTACTTCTTGGTGGTTCTATGGAGTATTTTCTCTCGAGTCCGTCCCTGTCCTGAAATTGGGGCTTTCCTTCCCTCTTTACCCTAATGATCCGTACCTGCAGATAGCCATCTCATCCCCTTTTAATTCTAGCCCCTTAATTTTCATCGCGAAATGAACTCACAAACGCTGTTTGTTTTTCTGAGTCAAATAACATTGATCCTGTGTGTCTGTGAAACAAACAAGGGGAAACGGAAAAATCTTTCATCACGGCAGAGGAGCAACCAAATATTTGAAAGACTGTTTCACACACAGATGGACCTAGAGATTGTCACACCGAGTGAAGTTAGTCAAACAGAGAAAGGCAAATATGTGAAATTGCTTATATGCGAAATTTTTTAATGGTAGAAATGAATCTACTTACAGAGCATAAACAGTCACAGATGCAGAAAACAAACATGATTAACAAAGGGGAAAGTGGTGGTCATTGGAGGGGCAGAATAAACTAGGAGCTTGGCATTGACATACACACACCACTATAAATAGAATAGATAACTAATAAGGAGCTACTGTGTCGCACAGGAAACTCTCCTCTGCAATGACCTTTATGGGAAAGGAATCTTAAAAAGAGTGGATTTATGTTTATGTATAATTGATTCATTTTGCTGTACAGAAGACACGAACACAGCATTGTAAATCAACTATACTTCCATAAAAATTTGAAGGAGGGGGAAAAAAAGATTATTTTCAGTCATGTTCCTGGAGACCACCCGCATCCAGGACTGTTTCAAAATGCAGGACACCCTGGGAAGCAAGGTCCCCGTCTCAAGCAGCCTTCCGCGCCTCCCTGCTCCGGTTCCTTCCGCCGTATTCTGCTTTTTTTTTTTTTTTTTTTTGTCGCAGTCATAAGTGACTGAAGTCATCTGGTTTGTTCCTTCGCTCGCTGGTTTATTGTCAGTGACCTGGTGGCAGAATCGGGCCCCCCCAACTCCCCCCGAATCCTGAAACGCTTGCCTATCTGATTCACCTCTGCGTTCCCAGGACCCGAAAGACGCCAGATTTTTGCTGTGCTCGGCATACATGTTTTGAGTGAATATAGGATGTGTCAAAGGTTATCTCAAATATGCACGTGTCCTTTGGCCCAACAAACTGACTTATAGACTATATCCTGCAGGCAAAGCTGAACCTCCGCCAAATACAATACAGACACGTTGCTTTTCTGTGGCTTTTCGGGAGCCGGGGAAAAGAGCTGAAACAGCCCGCCGGCCCGCGGGTGGAGGAACGCTGAAATCAACCCCGGTGTCTGCCGCCCGCCAAAGCGAGCAAGAAGCGCTTAATCCTGACGGAACCGTGCCCACCCCCGGCTGTCACGGGGACCTGTGCCAGAGGGCCTATACTGTCCCGTTGTATGGCGCGCAGATAGGCGTGTTCGTAACCACGTGAGGGTGTAATTGTGCACAGTTGCCTATGCGTAATGCCTCGGGAAATGTGGACGTGAAGCTCAGCGCTGGGTAACACGGGAGAAGCTGGCGTTCTGGAAGCTGCCACCACCCAGGGAAGGGAGAGGAGGAAGAAGGGGCAGGGAGGGCGGGAGACAGATTCCTTTTTGTTCTGTCTGATGAGTGCTTTTGTGCTCTCCTCAAAATGAATCATTCAAGGAGCGAGCCTAACGGCAGACAGCGATTTGCATGATGTTGGCTGAAAGCTCCATCTTGCGCGGTGCGCGAGAGGCTACGGTGTCTGTGATGTGTGTGCTGAGACTTTCCAAACTCTTGTCGCAGAGGCCAGAGAGAAAGAAAAAGATGAACGCCCGGGATAAAAATTAAAGTTTTCAGTCACGAGGGAAAGGTGAATGGGATTTAGAAGGCGATCAGGGAACAGTTGGAAGGTGAAAATTTTAAAGTAAGGAGCCTGTGAAGATCCAGAAATATGCAGTGGGTGGTGTAAATCTCACAGAACACACAGAAGATGGTCCTAAGAGATCACAAAACATTGCTGAGAGGCTAAATAAGGCCCAAATAAATGAAGGGACACACGAGGCTCAGACATCTGAACTTTTTTAAAATTTCAGAATACATGTATTTTACTGAAACATAGTTGACTTGCAACATGTCAGGCGCACAGCACGGTGATTTTCAGTTATACAAACACGCATAACATCATTTTTCAGGTTATTTTCCACTGTAGGTTATTGCAAGACATTGACTATAGTTCCCTGTGCTACGCAGTAAATCTGTGTTGCTTGCTGCCATATCTGTTTTTTTTTTTTAATTTGAAATCTATTATTCTATTCATACTAAGTCAAACAAGTGGGGTCAAAATGTCATAAATTTTTTTAGTTAGGCAAAACTTATAAGGTTTCTAAGATATATATATTATACATGTTATTTATGTAATATGTATACAAAAGCTTTTCTACTATGCTTGATAAAGGCTTGAGAAAGAACATCAAAAAGAAGGAAAGATGAAGCAATTGGAAAACAAACTAAATGAAATGAGGGCACTGCACACGCTCTAGAAAAAGTGAAGCGAACTCTCTCGGCAACGTCAGGATCTCAAGGCTGCTCTCTCAAGCCCCGTGCCTTTTTTTTTTGTTTTTTTTTTTTTAGAATCAACACATTGATTCTAAAGTTCATCTGGAATTATGGGAGGGAGGAATAAAGTAAGAGCTTGAGATTAATAGATATACACTACCATATAGAAAATAGATTAAAAAAAAAAAAAGGACCTACCATATAACACAGGGAACTGTTGACATAGTCTGTATACTGCAGTAGCTATAATGGGAAAAGATCTGAAACAAATATATACACATATATAAATATATATATGCACACACCCTACTCCAGTACTCTTGCCTGGAGAATCCCATGGACAGAGCAGCCTGGCGGGCTACAGTCCATGGGGCTGCAAAGAGTCGGGCGTGACTGAAGTGACTTAGCAGCAGCAGCAACACACAAATGCATTTATATGTAAATCGGAATCACTTTGCTATACACCTGAAACTAACACAACATTGTAAAGCAACTATTTCTTGTTGTTGCTTAGTCACTAAGTCATGTCTGACTCTTTTGGACTCCATGGACTGCAGCTCCCCAGGCTCCTCTGTCCTTGGGATTTCCCAGGCAAGAATACTGGAGTGGGTTGCCATTTCCTTTTCCAGGAGATCTTCCCGACCCATGGCTCAAACCCAAGTCTCCTATACTTCAACTAAAAATAAATCAATAAATTTTATATGGAATTACAAAGGATCTAGAATTGGGGGGAAAAGATCCTTAAGAAAAACAAAACAGGGGATTTAAGTTATCTGATTTCAAGTCTTTGTTAAATACATTTGCAAAATAGATAGAACAAATGACGTAGAAGGATATTATTGCAAAATGCCCTCCCATCCTCCATCCTCCAACTACTGGATTCTCCTCTTGTGAGACAACCAAGGTCACCAGATTTTTGCTGTATGCTCACAGACTCTGGGCTTCCCTGTAGTGGCTCAGCTGGGAAAGAACCCGCCTGCAATGCAGGAGATCCCTGGGTCGGGAATGTCCCCTGGAGAAGGCGATGGCCACCCACTCCAGTACTCTAGCCTGGAGAATCCCATGGACAGAGCAGCCTGGCGGGCTACAGTCCATGGGGCTGCAAAGAGTCGGGCGTGACTGAGCAGCTAACACTCGTTTGCACAAACATACTACGCACGCAAAAGGTATGTTTTCTATTTTTCCTACATTAACACAAGGCATGATGCTCTGTCAAGTTTTGAGTTTACTTTTTTTTTTTTGTACGGTTATGTATCTTAATGATTGGTCCATAACAGTGACACAGAGAGGCACTTCATCCTTTTTCGTGGCTGTATAGTATTCCACAGCGAACATGCTTAAGTGTGAGTGGACATTTAGAGTGTGTCCATTTCTTATTACAAATTCTGCTGACGTGAATAACTTGTTGGGGACGGTCTAGGGCTGTTCAAAGAGATGCTAGCGTGAGGCATCCAGGCCTCCGTGTACCTGGACAGTGCAGACTCTCCCCCCCCCCGACCCCTCGCCCCACCCTGTGCATTTGACAGCCTCCGCCTGGGTCATCTCAGAAAGTCCTGCATGTGTCTGGATCATTGCTTCCTGCTTAGAGCTCATCTCCATACACTTAATAATAATAATATGACCCATATCACCTTGATTCTGAACTGTTTTCAAAGATAAATTTTAAAAACTTAACAAAATGAGATGGAGAAGGCAATGGCACCCCACTCCAGTACTCTTGCCTGGAAAATCCCATGGATGGAGGAGCCTGGGAGGCTGCAGTCCATGGGGTCGCTAAGAGTCGGACACAACCGAGCAACTTCACTTTCACTTCTCACTTTCATGCATTGGAGAAGGAAATGGAAACCCACTCCAGTGTCTTGCCTGGAGAATCCCAGGGACGGGGGAACCTGGTGGGCTGCCGTCTATGGGGTCTCACAGGATCGGATATGACTGAAGCAACTTAGCAGCAGCAACAAAATGAGATAGAAGCAACCTAAATGTCCATTTATGAATGGATAAGGAAGATATGGTGCATATATATATATATATAGTGGAATATTACTCAATCATGAAAAGAAACCAAATCATGCCATTTGCAGCAACATGGATGGACTTGGAGACAATCGTCCTAAGTGAAGTCAGACAAAGACAAATACCGTATGGTATCACTTATATGTGGAATCTAAAAAAAATGATAGAAATGAAATTTTTTACAAAAGAGAAACAGACTCATAAACTTTGAAAGCAAACTTATGGTTGCCAGAGGCAGAAGTTGAGGAGGGATAAATTAGGAGTTTCCAGTGAACATACACACACTATTATGTATAAAGCAGATAACACACAAGGACCTACTCTGCAGCACACGGAACTATATTCAATCCTCTGTAGTGGCCTACGTGGGAAAAGAATCTGGAAAAGAGTATTTGTATAGGCCTCCCAGGTGTGCTGGTGGTGAAGAACCCACCTGCCAATGCAGGAGACGAGGGCTGCATCCTCGGGTTGGGAAGATCCCCTGGAGGAGGGAATGGCAACCCACTCCAGTGTTCTGGCCTGGAGAATCTCCGTGGACAGAGGAGCCCGGTGGGCTACAGTCCAGGGTCGCAAAGAGTTGGACACGCCTGGAAGGCCTTAGCACAGAACGCGTGTACGGCTGGGCCACTCTGTGGTACACCTGCAGCTGAGGCGACTTTGTAAATTAATGACAATCCAGTATAAGATAAAATCAAATTAAAAAATAAATGAGAGCTTGTTCGGTATCCTGAGAAGAAAAATATAATATTTAACAAAGCAGACGTTGAAAACCCTGTGCGCTCTCCCATCAGCCTCTTTCCTGGGCGGCAGAGGAGGCACGAATTTTCCATCCCGCTAATGGCTGTTTTAACTGCTCCATTCCAGGCAAGAGGTTGACATTTAAGCGATAAATGTCACGTCTCGAAACCCAGCACAAAAAGACATTTCTGCAGAACTGTTAAGAGCCCTTTTCACTTGCAAATTCCCAACCTGAGCCCATCTCCGCGGGCTTGCATTATTCATATAATTTGGAAAATGACTCACCGTTCCTGAGTCGTGATTGTCTGCAGGGCACAAGCCTTGCAAGGTGCCACGAAGCAGCTCTTTCCAGCTTTGAAACAAGACAAATATTCACCTTTTTTTTCCCCCCTCTTGAGTGTCATGGGATTATATTTTCTTACAGCAAAGGATTGCTCACACATTTTTAAAAGTTTCCATAATGCTTCTCACTGGGAGATATAAAATACAAGGGGGGAAAAAAAAGGTGCCTCGAGCTCATTTGTACAGCTTAACACACTAGTTCCCAGGTAATAAAAGAACCAGGGCTCCCCAGGAAAAAACCACCACTGCCACCCCTCCTCCAGAGATAAACACCATGCCAGCTTTTAGGATAATAATTCCCTGGCTGTTCCTCTTCGTTTCACCCGCCCGGGTAAACCACTGTTGACTTTTGTTTGTAAAACAACAACCTTTTCATTTGTTAAAATGGTGGTAATCCTTGTTTTGTTCTGTTTCTTTCTTTCTTTTCTCCCCAGCTCCTCCACACCTCCCTCTTCTCTCGCATTTGAAGCAAATGAGACTGTTTTGTCTTTTCTCCATCATTGCTGGGATTCAAGTGGCTCCCGCTTTCTGAAAACCTTCATTGTGGTCCAAAACACGGGACGTAAAATTTGCCCCCCGCCATTTTCAGCGTGCATTCGGCACACTCACGTTGCACGGTGATGTTTCACCGCCTTTCACCTCCATAGCTCCTCCTCTTCCCCAACTGAAACTGCCCCCATCTCCCCTCTGCCAGCCCCTGGGACTCCTCGTCCTATTTCTGTTTTTATAAACTTGGCTCTTCTGTTATTCACTTGCTCAGTCCTGTGACTCCTTGCGACCCCATGGACGGCAGCTTCCCTGTCTTTCATACCTCCTGAGTTTGTTCACACCCTTGTCCATTGAGTTGGTGATGCCATCCAACCATCTCATCCTCTGTTGTCCCCTTCTCCCCCCGCCTTCAATCTTTCCCAGCATCAGGGTCTTTTCCAATAAGACAGTTCTTCGTATCAGGTGGCCAAAGGAGTGGAGTTTCAGCTTCAACATCAGTCCTTCCAATGAACATTCAGGACTGATGTCCTTTAGGATGGACTGGTTGGATCTCCTTGCAGTCCAAGGGACTCTGAAGAGTCTTCTCCAACACCATGATTCAAAATCATCAGTTCTTCAGCCTTCAGCCTTCTTTATGGTCCAGCTCTCCCAACTGTACATGACTACTAGAAAAACCATAGTTTTGACTAAATGGACCTTTGTTAGCAGAGTGATGTCTCTGCTTTTTAATTCGATGTCTAGGTTGGTCATAGCTTTCCTTCCAGGGAGCGGGTGTCTTTTAATTTCATGGCTACAATCACCATCTGCAGTGATTTTGGAGCCTAAGAAAAGAAAATCTGTCACTGCTTCCACTTTTTCCCCTTCTATTTGCTATGAAGTGATGAGACCAGATGCCATAATCTTAGTTTTTCTAATGTTGAGTTTTAAGCCAGCTTTTTCTCCCCCTCTTTAATCGATATTTGTATAACGAGTGAGAGAAGGAAAGAGTAAATTAGTGAACGGTGAGAAGAGCCGATTGTCACGCCCCAGACACTTGTCCAGCTGTTAGAAAGCTGTGCTTTCTGCCTCGCAGAGGCCAAACACACTGGTTTTGAGCCTGCCTCGGCCTGCAGTGGCTTGAAGCAGCGTTTTGGTTCTCAGCCAGAAATTGAAGTCAGGCCCGGGCAGTGAGAGCTGAATCCTAACCAGTTGACCGGTGGTCAGCGACAAGGCCCTGGCCCCCACAGCTTTGCAGAAAATGAAAATTCCTACAAAGAAACGGAAAGTAGTGAAACAACTCAGGTGTTTATTAGGAAGAAAGAGACCTCAGTATGCGTGGAGAGACTCGCGGGTGGACTCGGAAAGGACTCGCACCCTCCTGGTGGTTAGAATCCCTGTGGCCAAAATCTTGGCCTTCTCTGCCACCGAAGCCGAATTAAAAAAAAAAAAAAAGAAACAGAGTTTGGAGGAAACAGACAGGTGACCTTAACTCCCGGCCGTGGAAGTGGGGAACACAGCAGGCTCACGCTGCAAGAGCTGGGGCCCCAGTTCCGTGAAGAGTCCAGGGGCTCATGTAAGACCAGGGCTCACAGGCAGGACTCAGGGACGGAGAACAAAGGCGTCCAGGTCTCAGCTTCTTCCTTTATTTCAAAACCAGTTGTAGGCTGCCATTGGTAACCCACTAATTGAGTCTGGGTATCCGTAGCCCTTCTTTCTGTAAAGCAGAAAGAGAAAACCTGCAAGAGGCGGCCTGCAAACACAAGCCTGTAAAGGTGAGCACCGGATGCAGGTCAGGAGCGTAGAGTCCGAGGACAGTAGGTGCAGAACGGGGCTCCCACAGAATTAGGGGCAGAAAGGCAAAGTCAGTTACAGACGACCGGCTGGGAGCAGCTCGTGTGAAAACCAGGAGTGGTCAGGCCTGCTCGCTGCTGTTCTCGTTCAGCCGCTCAGTCGTGTTGGACCCTTCGGGACCCCATGGACTGCAGCACGCCAGGCTTCCCTGTCCTTTGCTGTCTCCCGGGGTTTGCTCAAACTCATGTCCATCGAGCCCGTGATGGCATCCACCCAACTCATCCTCTGTCGTCCCTTCCTCCTCCTGCCCTCAGTCTTTCCCAGCATCAGGGTCTTTTCAAATGAGTCAGCTCTTCGCATCGTGTGGCCAAAGTATTGAAGCTTCAGCTTCAGCATCAGTCCTCCCAATGCATATTCAGGATTGATGTCCTTTAGGATGGACCGGTTGGATCTCCTTGCAGTCCAAGGGATTCTCAAGAGTCTTCTCCAGCACCACGATTCAAGAGCATCCATTCCTCAGCGCTCAGGCTTGTTTGTTCTCGGGAAAGAAGGCCTTGTTCCTCTTTTCCTTTTCCCTGCAAGAGAGTCGCTTTATGGGGCGTTTCTCCTGGGTGGCCTCTGGCCAGTCACCTTGCTTTGCCTGGTTCTGAGTCTGCATTTGGTTTCATCTTAGGTTCCCTCCCCGTGTGTGTGGCCATCTCTCAGCCAAGATGGATTCGGTGACGAGGCCTGTGGGTAGGTTAACGCTCCTCTTCTGACCTCCAGGGAGCTCCGCAGTCAGGAAGCTCTCCTTGACCTGGAGAAGGAGAAGTATGCAGCCTCTTTTCTGGGCAGGCTCCTCTCCGCCTCGTCTTCATCCTGTAGTCTGTCCACAGGCGACAGACTCCAGCTGCTCAGCCTGGGGCTGGTCCGTCTCTTGCCTCAGTTTTCTCCTTCTATAAAGCTGTTCTCCAAAGACACGATTTTTAAATTTATTTCTCTTTCTTTTGGCTGCACTGCCTGGTGTGTGAGGTCTTAGTTCCCGAAGCAGGACTTGAACGCTCGCCCCCTGCGCTGGACGCCCAGGGCCCTAAGCACTGAGCTGCCAGTTGCTCAGCTGCTCTGCCGTGTCTGACTCGGCGGCTCCTTGGGCTGCAGCGTGCCAGGCCCGCCTGTGCTCCAGCGTCTCCTGCAGTCCAGACTCATGTCCCGGGTGGGGAAGATCCACTGGAGAAGGAGGGGCTGCCCACCCCAGTGTTCTCAGGCATCTCCTGGGGCTCAGCTGGTAAAGAATCTGCCCACAGTGCGGGAGACCCAGGTTCAATCCCTGGGTTGGGAAGATCCCCTGGAGGAGGGAAAGGCTACCCACTCCAGTGTTCTGGCCTGGGTTGCAAAGAACCAGACAGGGCTGAGCAAACTTCACTTTCATGTTCATTGAGTCGGTGCTGCCATCCAGCCGTCTCATCCTCTGTCATCCCCTTCTCTTCCTGCCCTCAGTCTTTCCCAGCGTCAGGGCCAGGGGAGTCCTCAAAGACACAGTTTATTTAACACGTGTGATACACAGGCCTCAGCCCTATTGTGACTGAAGCCTCAAGCCCATGCTTCCTCTCTGGACCCCCAAGTCGGGCCAGTTTCAGGTCCCCTATTCCAGTGTCCACATTCCCTCCTCAAGCCCCTGGTAATGGAAGCGGGCTCAGGTAGTTGCCATGGAAACCAGTGCTCTCGTGAGCTGGTAAATGATTTCTGAAATTAAGTGTAAAAGCCAGATCTGAACCACTCAGAGTGAAAGTGCTATTATTTGTTGTTAAAAAAAAAAATTGAGGTTAGAAATAAATGCACATTCTCAGAGAATATAGAAAAATACACAAGAAAATTGTTCACTGGAAAGGGTGGAAGAGAGAGAAAGAGGATAAAGTGAGCGGTGGGGGAGGCATATTTGTTTCTGCTTTATCGTTTCTCTCCTGTTCTCATGCAAACAATCACTTTCCTAAAATTGAAATAAGCAAGAGCATCTAGAAAATCATAGCCACTGATATAAAGTCCAGTCTTTCAGCTTGCACCAAAATTGCTTCAATGAAAGGTAGATGATATGATTACTAGAATAAAGTATCAACAACAAAAACAACAGCAAAATGCTTCTCCTTCGGAAAAATAAACCCAGGAGCAACTTTAATAAACCTAATAGAAACATCCATATTTCTATAAGCCGTGTTGGAACGCACGATGAACTGTCTTAACATGTAAAGAACTGAAGGAAGGGCGGATGGCCGCCGAGGGAGGCGATATACATGTAGTTATAGCCGCTCCCGCTGTTGTATGGAGGAAACCAACACAGTTATTGTAAAGCAGTTTTCCTCCAATTAAAAAATAAATAAGCAAAAAGAATTAAATTGTCAATAAAGAAAAAAGTAAGTATCTCAAGTGAATAATAAACTACAATAATTAACAAGTGAATCATAAAGGGAAATGCAAAAAGAAAAAGGAATATTACTCAGCCATAAAAAAGGATGAAATAATGCCATTTGCAGCACCATAGATGGACCTAGAGATGGTCATACTGAGTGAAATGAGTCAGAGGCAAGTAGTACATGGTATCATTTATATGCAGAACCTAAAATAGTATATAAAGAACTTATTTACAAAACAGAAATATAAATAAAATACAAAAAACACAACGGAAGTATGCCCACAAATTCAGAGAACAGATTTACGGTGACTGTAGGGTAAAGGTGGGGAAGGGTAAGGGATAAAGGAGGAGTCTGGGATTAACAGATCCACACCACTGCGTATAAAATAAATAAATTCAATTTTTAACTTACTTCCCTGTGTCTTAGGTGCCTGTTTACTAATATGGCAACCTGTAGGTAACAGACCAATACAGGCAGTATAATTAAGAGACCTGTTAATGAGATAAGTAGGTAATATATATGCAGATCTAGTAACTATTTTTTTTTTAAGCCTCATTAACTGCTAGGGGTGGGCTGGACCGGGAAGGCTCAGCAGTTGCCATGGGAACCGCAGCTGGAGGGGGAAGGAGAGGCTGGGAAGGGGGCAGAGAGAGCCCCAGCGACTCCAGACTCGACTCCAGGCGAGACTCTCGGAAGTGGGGGAGGGGAGGGGAGGGGAGGGGTCACAGCTGGAACTGGGCAGCCCCAGGGGTGTTTACAGAGTGAAGGATGAAATGCAGTTCAGCTCGGGGGGAATCATCTTTTCTAGCTCACTGTGTCCTTGCAAATATCAGATGATGTTTATAAAGCATCTGGTGCATTTCTGGGGTTTCCATGGTGACAGGCAGACACACTGCAAGAGAATCACCTGTTCTGATGAGGGGATGGACTTGATAAAAACGCAAACTCCTGAGGCTTACCTCAGTCCAAGGAAGTAACTCTTGGTTAGAGAACGGTACCTCTCCTCGAGGTGTAGCAGGAATCTCTCTTATACTTAGCCTTCTGTCTGTCCGTCTCTCCATCCATCTATCTGTATGAATATACGTGATTTGTTTGCTGTTCAGTACTGGCTGAATTAAAAGTATTCCCCGTTGACTGTCACCTCCCACCCACTACAGGGTGTCCTGTGAAAGCAGAGGTCTTTCCATCTGCTTCCTTCAATTCGTGGAAAACCACAGTTCTGGCTTGAATGGGGTCTCCCAAGACTGAGATTTTGAAGTCCTAGCCCCTAGTCCTCAGAATGTGACCATGTTTGGAGACAGGGTTTTTAAAGAGGTGATTAAGTTAGAACAGGGTCATTAGGATGGCTTTTAATCCCATCTGTGATTTTTCAGTTTTCAGTCGTGTCCAACTCTTTGCGACCCCATGGACTGCAGCTCGTCAGGCCTCTCTGTCCATCACCAACTGCTGGAGCTTGCTCAAATTCATGTCCATCGAGTCGGTGATGCCATCCAACCATCTCATCCTCTGTCGTCCCCTTCTCCTCCTGCCTTCAATCTTTCCCAGCATCAGGGTCTTTTCCAGGGAGTCAGTTCTTCTCATCAGGTGGACAAAGGATTGGAGTTTCAGCTTCAGCATCAGTCCTGCCAATGACTATTCAAGACCGATTTCCTTTAGGATGGATTGCTTAGATCTCCTTGCTGTCAAAGGAACTCTCAAGAATCTTCTCCAACACCACAGTTGGAAAGCATCAATTCTTCCGCGTTCTCTGGTATTCCTATAGAAAGAGGAGATTATCAAGAGGGAGGGGACATATGTATACCTATGGCTGATCCCTGTTGATGTATGGCAGAAACCAACACAATATGGTAATTATCCTTCAGTTAAAAATAAAAGAGGTCATTAGAACATAGACACGCTAAGAGAAGACTGTGGCCATTTACAAGTAGAGTCTTCAGAAGAAACCAAGGCTGCTGACACCTCGATCTTGAGCTGCCAGAATGAGGACAAAATCAGTTTCTGTTGGAAGGCCCACCCCCCGCCCCCCCAGTCTGCGGTACTTTGTTATAACAGCCCTAGCAGCCTAACACAATCACCCTTTTTTTTTTAAGTTTGTGTTTAAAAAGCAAGAAACAGTCTGAAAACATGTACATATAATTGATTGGAAAACAATTACTTAACATCTTAGCACCACCATAAAGTCTACAAATATTAATAATAACTGCTAGAGAGCGTGTGGGGAGAAGGGAACACTCCTACACTGTTGGTGGGAATGTCAACTGGGGCAGCTGCTGTGGAGAGCAGTAGAGAGGCTCCTAAAAACCCGAACACAGAGTTAGCATATGATCCTGCAGTCCCGCTCCGGGCTTAAGTCTGGGGAAAAACATGGTGTGAAAGGTTACATGCACCCCAGAGCTGTCTGGGACACTGCTCACAGTAGCCAGCCAAGTGCCCACCCACGAAGGGGCGGGGCGCATGCACACTGGAATATCACTCGCCACGAGAAGGAATGAGGCACCGCCATTCGCCGCAGCTGGGAAGGACCTACAGACTGTCACACCATCGCAAGCGAAGCGACTCAGAGGAAGACAGGTGTCTCATGAGAACGTTCATGTGTGGAATCATAGAAGACACAAATGAACTTAACAGATCAGAACTGTGGCTCACAGGCACAGGAAACAAACGTACGGCCGCCAAAGGGTGAAAAGGGGAGGGATGAATAGGAAGGTACACCCTATTCTATATAAACAGATGATCAGCAAGGTTCTGCCGCATAGCACAGGGAAGTCTACTCAATGCCCTGTAATAATCTATAATGGAAAAAATACATACTATAGGAAATCATACAATAGATAGGTATACAAAAAATTCTTCCCAGGTGGCGCAGTGGTAAAGAATCCACCAGCAATGCAGGAGATGAGGGTTCCCTTCCTGGACTGGGAAGATCCCCTGGAGAAGGAAATAGCAACCCACTCCAGTATTCTCGCCTGGAAAGTCCCGTGGACAGAGGAGCCTGGCGGGCTACAGTCCATGGGATTGAAGTCAGGCTCAACTTACTGACTAAACAGCAACAACGGAGATACATATGTGTAACTGAATCAATTTACCATCACGTAAGACACTGTAAACCAACAATACTTCAATAAAAATAAATAAAAGATGAAAAAAGTTACATTAGGAACTCTTTAAACAAAACCCTGCAGGACTCAAACAATCTGGACTTTGGGGACCCCTGAGTGAGTTCCAGCGGAAATGCCGACCCACGGGCTGGGCGGGTGCTTCCTAGTGTTCAAGGGGCATCCCACCCGGCTGTCCCGTGAGAGTGTGGGCAGTGGTCGCAGGAAGCACGTGCCTCGGGGTGAGTGGTGGGAAGTGGCAGCCTCATTCCCCCTTCACTGCCCCTGCCCGCAGCCCGTGGGCATCCCACACTCCCCACAGGAGCCAGAGCCTGAAGCCCTCACACAGACCAGGTGGCTGCCCCTCTGCCACCTGAGCGTGCATCTTTGCAGCGGACTTTCCGGGGGATATAGAACGAAATCCCACGTCCTCACCCGGACAACATCCTGGAGGAGGAATTTGCAAGCATCTACGAAATTCACAGGCACATTTTCCCTCTGGCCCGCAGGCCATTGATCAATACTTAATCTAAACCACAAGCGCAGGCAACCTTGAATCTGCAAGGCTCCCTGAGTTCATCCAAGAATCAGAGCAGAATTTGGGTGAAATAGCATCTGTGCAGCCGTAGATTGCTCACTGCACTGGGGCATTGTCGTTATTTTTGTAGCAGAAACACAACAGAAATGCATCAGGAAGTCAGCCTGTGAGATCACAGCAAATCCACGCAGGGAATGGTCCATAGCCGTTAAGAATGCAGAACGTCTCTGTGCCCGCGAGGACATCAAACCCGCCCATCCTAAAGAGAATCCACCCTGAAGATTCATTGCAAGGACTGATGCTGAAGCTGAGGCTCCAGTACTTGGGCCACCTGATGGGAAGAGCCAACTCACTGGAAAAGACCCTGATGCTGGGAAAGATTGAAGGCGGGAGGAGAAGGGGGTGACAGAGGAGGAGATGGTTGGATGGCGTCACCGACTCAATGGACATGAGTTTGAGTGAACTCCGGGAGATGGTGATGGACGGGGGGGCCTGGCGTGCTTGCAGTCCATGGGACTGCATAGAGTCGGACACGACTGAGCGACTGAACAGAAGCAGCTTTGTGCCTTAAAGCAGGATCAAGACTTGGTGTGAAGCGATAAAGGGCAAAGTATGAAACAGCGCAATGCCAGCCACGCTCTGTGTCTGTGAACAGAGACAGAAGGGTGTGGACGTCAAGGCACACATTGCCGCCGATTCATGTACGAACGCTCTGCAGTGAGACCTGGGAACTGGCAGCCGGGTTTGTCTCAAGAGCAAGTGCTGGTAAGCTTTTTCTCTAAAGGGCAGGTACTCAGCTCTGCCACTGGGACGGCAAAAGCAGCCACAGACAGTTGTAAGGAATGGAAATGACTGTCCCAATAAAGCTTTATTTACAAACGTAGGTGGAGCTGGTGTGAGCAGATGGAGGGTGATTTCCCCTTGTTATTTCCTTTATGGAGCTTTCGTTGAGGTACAGTGTTGTGTTGGTTTCTGGCGCATAGGACAGTGATTCAGTTATGCACATAAATAATAGTTTGCTTTGGCTAGCTAACCCCAAACTCCCGATCCTCCCCTTCCCCTTGGAGACCACTGTGTCTGTGAGCCTCTGTGTTTTGTAAACAAGTTTGCTCGTATCGTATCTTGGATCCCATGTATCAGTGGGTGTCATCTGATGCCTTCCTCTTTCTAACTTACCTCCCCGAGGATGGCTAGGTCCATCCGAGTTGCCACAGATGGCGTTACGGCATTCTTTTCCACAGTCGACTAATATTCCACTGTCTGGTACCACACCTTCCTGATCCGTCCATCTGTCAGTGGATGCCGAGTTACTTCCTTGTCTGGGCTGTTGCGAATAACGCTGCAGTGAACACCTGAGGGGCATCTGTCTTATCGAATTAGTTTTGTCTGGATATATGCCGGGGATCACTGGATCATACGGTGACTAGTTTCCAAGGCACTGTTCTCCGTGGTGGCTGCACCAACGTACATTTGCAGGACAGTTCTGGGGGCTGGGTTTTCTGATTCCTGGGCTGGAGCGTGAAAACTAGGGCAGGAGCATCGGGCCAGAAAGAGGAACACACCCTCCTGGTTCCCTTCCACGCAGTTCCTCGAATCCTCCAATGACGCCTACGGGAGAGGAACTGTTTTTATCCTCAACACACAGGGTTGGAAACCTCTATTTAGAAAATTGCACAAGAACGCAGCTGGGAAGCGGAGGAGCCAAGACACACACACCCACGCCGAGTACTCCACAGTCTGATGGCGGCCACGTGTCACTCCCCGGCGCTCCCCCGCGAGGAGCCAGTCCAGCCTGGGAAGAGAGGAGAGGCCGGCTGGCGAGGAGCGGGGAGTCGGGGCTCCCATCTGTCGCCCCGCTCCAGGTTTTGGGGCTGAAATGCAAGGGACCTGGGGAATTTTAAACTTGGGTTGGGTCTCAAATCGGTCCATATAAGCTGCTCGAGTTGCTGGAAGTCGGGTTTTCCTCACCGAGGGACTTCTCACTCCACAAAAGGCGCTGATGGCAGCATTTCAAGTTCCCTAGATTGCAGATTTTCGGTCCTCCTGAGGACACGGGCTGTTTATGAAGTCACTCCCGGTTTGATCGATCACTGCCTCTTTTTGGTTTTTGTTTGTTGGCTTTTTGATTTGTTTTGCTTTGATTTGGCTGCCCCGGGTCTCAGCTGTGGCACTGGGATCTCCGGTCTTTGTTGAGGCATGATGGGCGGGTATTTTTTAGTTGGGGCATGCAAACTCTTAGTTGCAGCTGAGATATAGTTCTTGCTTATCTTATTATCTTAAGATATATAGTAAGATATAGTTCCCCGACCAGGGATCAAACCTGGGCCCCTACACTGGAAGTGCAGGGTCTTAGCCACTGCACCGCCAGAATGAAAGTGTTAGCTGTTCAGTCGTGTCCGACCGTTTACAACCCCATGGACTGTGGCCCACCAGGCTGCTCCGTCTGTGGGATTCTCCAGGCAAGAGCGCTGGCGTGGGGAGCCACTCCCTCCTGCAGGGGATCTCCCCAACCCAGGGCTTGAACCCAGGCCTCCTGCACCGAAGGCCAGTGCTTTATCGTCTGGCGCCCCATGGAAGCCGCAGTCGCAGCGAGTTTTAAGGGAGCAAACGCAGCCGGAGCTGGTCAGTGTTTTACGTGCTGCCCCTTACCTTGGCTTCCCAGGTGACACAGTGGTAAAGAATCCGTCGGCAATGCAGGAGATGGAGGTTCAGTCCCTGGGTCGGGAAGGTCCCCTGGAGGAGGAAATGACACCCTCTGCAGTATTCTCGCCTGGAGAATCCCGTGCACAGAGGTGCCTGGCGGGCTCGCAGAGTCTGACATGACTGAGGGCACACACACCGTTACCTTGGCAGAGGAACTGTGTTTCTCCCATCACTGACGCAGGAAGGAGCCGAAGCACAGAGAGATGAATAAGCTTCCGCTGGACACACAGCCCGTCAGGACCCACACTCAGCTCTCCTGAAACCTGCTTCTGTGGACAACAAGCTCTACCGATGGTCTCAGGTGCCCAAGTGTCTCCTGATCTCTGGGCATCCCTGACCCTCCCCTCCTGAGTCCTCCCACCAATGGGGCTGGACCCCAGCCCTTCTGCACCAGCCCAGAGTTATAGAAAGGCCCTCAGGACTACATGCACCTCGAATCCATCTTTCTCGGTGGTGGGGCCGCCACCTCTCCATCTGATGAGCATAGCTTCATCACTCTGCCTCCGTGACAACCCCAAACTATTTTCTCTCTTGTAAAAAGTCTTCCAACCTTTGCATTTAACCCAAGGCATTCAAGCATGACCCCTGCAAAACGTAACCCACGTCACAACGATCTGTCCTGCGTTTATCTCACGCGTGTTTCATGGATACAGCCCTTCTCCGTTTAAAGATACATCTGATCAGATAAACTTGATGTGTATCAAGATTTGACACGATCTGTGGTCGCAGGAGAGGCTTCTAGCTGCTGTGTTGTCCAAACACACCTTGAAATGCTCCCACAACGGAACCGAGTCTTGGTTTTCAGAATTGAAGTTAGGCTCGTTAAAATGAGCGGAATGCAAAACTGCCATCCTGTCGGTTACCGAGCTGCACCTCGTGGTGGGGATGGGCCAGGTCCGGTGGGATGGGTCACTTGTTGTACATGGGAGACGCTGGAGTCCCCCCCAGCTTCTGGCGCCCATGAGGGTAGGGCTGCTCTAAACCTTTGCATTCACATTTTTCTCAATGGAGGTCCTTTTTTGCAGGTCAGATAACTCAGACTGAGAAAGCTTATGGTGAGTGTGTGTCAATTGTACAAGAAATGGACCAATCGCTTTCCTGGGGGATGTGCCATTCTATGCCCCGCCCCCGAGGTGCTGAGAGTCCCTGAGGCCTTGGTGCAGTCAGCAGCTGATGTTCCTGTGGCTTCCGGTGGCTCTGGGGTGTTTCAGCGCCTCTAATTTCAGTCCTCCTGGGGGTTGTGATTTGAACCCATTCAAGTGTTTGCCTGCTTCTCCTTGGTGAACTATCTGTTCAAGTCTTTCTTTCTCACTCTCGTTTTTTTTTTCAAATACTTTATTTAAAAGAACGTTATTGTATGCCTCTGCCAGTGAATATAAAATACTTACTCTTGTGAAACAGAAATTCATGAAAATTCAGGGGTAATGTTAAGGACTGGCAGAAGTGGAAGTTTGTATTGCGTGGCAGGCCTTACAGAGACAGGCTTTAGTACAGGCTTCAAATTTAGGTCTCCTTTGAATATTCCCTGGTTCATGAAGAGTGGTCTAGAAAACCCTGTAAAGATGCCTTTTTCTACAAAGAGGAGCAGGCTCTCTGGGGTCTGACAAGTCTCCTTTGTAAAATTCTATTTTTTAAATAAAATTTAAATATATTTAAGGCAAACAACATGATTTGCTACACACATACACAGTGAAATGATTACTGCAAACTAAATAACATAGCTCCCCACACAGTTGCCATTATTGGTATGATGAGAGCCCCTAAAATCTACTCTCTCAGTAAGTGTCCAGTATTCAACATAGTATTTTTTAATTGTCTATTTGCTTCATTTATTTTTTCTGAAGTATAGTGGATTTACAGTGTCGTGGTAGTTTCACGTGTACAACTATGTATATTATAGTATGTATATGTATGTGTGTGTGTGTGTGTATATATATGTCGTCGTTTACTTACTAAGTCGTGTCCAACTCTTGTGCGACCCCATGGTCTGTAGCCCACCAGGCTTCTCTGTCCATGGGATTCTCCAGGCAAGAACACTGGAATAGGTTGCCACGTCCTCCTCCCGGGGATCTTCCCCAACCAGGGATCGACCCGCGTCTCCTGAATTGGCAGGCGGATTCCTTACCACTGAACCACCAGGGAAGCCATTTTTTTTTTTTAGATTATTTTCCCATATAGTTTATTGCAAAATGTTGAATACAGTTCCCTATGCTATACAATCGGTCCTTGTTGTATATTTTCTGTGTAGTAGTTTATGCCTGCTAATCCTAGACTCCTAATTCCCCCCCCCATTTCCTCTTTGGTGATCATAGTTTATTTTCTGTCTGTGGGTCTGTCTTATGAATAAGTTCATTTGGATAATTTTTTAGATTCCGCGTACGAGTAGTGTCTTACGACATTGTCTTTCTCTGTCTGACTCACTTCACTTAGTATGACCGTCTCTAGGGCCATCCGCGGTGCTGTAAGTGGCCTGATTGCATTCTTTTCGACAGTTGGGTAATATTCCGTGGTCTGTATTTACCACATCTCCTTTGCCATCCCTGTGTCGATGGACACTTCGGTGCTGCACACTGCGCCTCCAGACTTCTTCCTCCCTCGCAACCTAACATTGTCCCCTTCACCCATCACCCGTTTCCCCATATCCCCTCTCTGGTATCCGTCATTCCACTCTCTGCTTCTGCGAGTTGACTTTTTCAGATTCCACACGCATGAGAGTGCGCGTTTTTTCCCTTTGCCTGACTTGTGTCCCCTAGCATAATGTCCTCCAGCTTCACCCGTGCTGTTCTAGATGGAAGGGTCGCTTCCTTTTTCAAGGCTGAGTCATATTGCATCGCATCTCTATCCCTCAATTTCTTTATCCGTTCCTCTGTCTGGGAAGACCGGTCTTTTGCCTGTTTTCCGACAGGGTCATCTGTCCTTACCTGGAGATGTTTTAGTTCCTATCCCCTAACTGATTTTTATGAGGAAGGAAATGGAAGCATAGAAAGGTTAAGTGACTGGCCCGAGAATGCACAGCTGACCCCTGCAAGAACCGGAGCCAGGCCTCCTCATTGGCGGAGAGGAAGCAGAAAGCCCTCAGCCCTCTGGACTGACCTTTACAAACACGCAGTCGTCTGTGTTCTGAGAAGCGGCTCCAGACGATGTCCTGGAATGGGATTGTCAAAGGACCTCTGAGGGACTGACTCATACCCACCTGAGGGCCTTTACACCTGCTTCCCCGCCCTTGGCCGGGGAAGTCCTTACCCAGACATCCTGCGTCTCATCCTTCAGGTCTCAGCTGCCACCTCGTCACCTTGGAGGGCCATTTCCAGAGTTACTCTCTGAAACCGTGGCATTGGTTTGTCACTTTTCTGACTGTGTCCTCCTTCCAGGAGTGTTTGAGTTCCACGAGGCGGGGTGGTTTGTCAGTGCTGGGTCACATTTCCACCCCATCTCTCACCAATGCTTTCTGCGCCCCCAAACATTTTTACTTCTTCCAACGTCCCACATTCTTGAGGCTTCCCTGGTAGCCCAGCCGTTAAGACTCCGAGCTCCCACTGCAGGGGCACGGGCTCAGTCCCTGCGTGGGGAACTGAGATCCCACAAAGACAACAAAAATATAGTGCCACATTCTCTCCAGACACAACCCAGCAGGAGCGACAAACGACACATACTTGTTGAATGAAGTAGCAAAAATAGCAAACGTGAAATCTGGGAATGAACTGCTTTTAACAAGTTGGCAACCACCAGATTAGAATCATGGAAATTGTCTTCTCCTGAGGAAACACATGCTGTTTTTGCTTGAGTTCTGATGAGTCTCTGGTTCCAGGAGAAATTCCCTGTGCACCGTTATGTTAGTGAGGAGGGTCCTTGCAGACCCCTGCAACGAGACAAGGGGCAGGAGCCAGCCCCCAGCCTGGTCCCGTGTCCCTGGCCAGCTGCTGTTCACAGTCTCATGAAATAACTTTTTTTTTTTTTGGCCTCACTGCAAGCAGGATCTTAGTTCCCTGAACCAAGGATCGAACCTATGCCCCCTGCGGTGGAAGCACAGCGTCCTGGCCGCCGAGCCACCAGGGGAGTCCCTTGTGAGCTGAAACTGCCGGTGTTGCAGCAGCTCCCGTCTTCCGTGGAGGCCCCTGAGTGGAGGTGGCGGACCCAGTACCCTCATAGGGTTCTGTTCAACAGAAAGGAGAGGACCGGTGGGCCTGGCCTGACGAGGTGAGCCCTTTCCAAGCTTGTCACAGAGGAGCCAGAGAGACACGCTCCTGCTGGGAAGAGGGGGAAGCGCCTGCCGTGGTGGGATTCCCTGCAGGAGGCCCCGGACGGGGAGCTGAAGCCACCCCCACCGACAGCGGAGGAGAGGCAGGGGTCCCGGCCGTGGGACTGCAAGACTGATTCTGCCTGCAGCCCATCTCGCTGTGTCTGCGGGCCTGTGTGTGTGTGCTCGTGCACACGTGTCTGTCTGGGCATCTACACGTGTGTGTGTGTCTGTGTGTGTGTCTGTATGTGTCTCCTTGTGTCTGAGTGTGTGTCAGTCAGTATGTGTGTGTAGGTGTCTATGTGTATATGTCTTTGTGTATCTGTGTGTCTCTGTGTCCGTGTGTGTATCTGTGTGTCTCTGTGTATCAGTGTGTGTGCCTGTATGTGTCTGTGGGTCTTTGTGTATCTGTGTGTCTGTGTGTCTCTGTATGTGTGTCTGTGTGTCAGTGTGTGTGTCTGTGTGTGTCTGTGTGTCGTGCGTGTGCCTGTATGTGTCTGTGGGTGTCTGTGTCTGTGTGTGTATGTGCTTGTATGTGTCTGTGTGTGTCTCTGTGTGTCTCTGTGTGTGCCTATATGTGTGTGTCTGTGTGTCTGTGTGTGTCTTTGTGTATCTGTGTGTCTCTGTGTGTTGTGTGTCAGTGTGTGTGTCTGTGTGTCTGTGCGTGTGCCTGTATGTGTCTGTGTGTGTCTCTGTGTGTCTGTGTGTGTCTCTGTGTGTGCCTGTATGTGTCTTCATGTGTCTCTGTGTGTATGTGTCTGCGTGTCATGCGTGTGCCTGTATGTGTCTGCATGTGCCTGTCTGCATGTGCGTGCTTGGAAGAGGGCCCTGAGCCCCAGAGAAGACCGCAGCCCGAGTGACCGAGGCACCCGGATCCCTGACCAGAGGACGTGCTCACGTCAGACTGTGACACAGCTCGGAGACCATCGCAGGCTCCGCGGGGCATCCTGCAAGCACTCCCGAGGGCCACACGCGGGGAGGGAGACCACAGCAACCCACGCCCAGACCCCAGGACAGAGGCTCTGGCTCGCATGTTAGAATGAGCACCTGAGGGCCACTGAGCAGAGCAGGGAGTCCCGGGGACCCGCCTGGGGCCGCACAGGCCTGGTCCACGGCCGAGCTCTGCCCCGGCAGCCAGCATCAGAACTCTGACCGCAAGCTGGCCCTTGGTAAAGTGAGGGGTAGAGCCAGCGCTTTCACCGTGAGTCCTCGGAGTTGCACAGCTTGCTCCGCGCCCGCAGGCCGCCTGGAGCCGTGACTCTGCCTTCACACGTCTTTTGCTGCTGCTGTTCAGTCGTGCCCAGCTCTTTGCGACCCCGTGGGCTGCAGCTCACCAGGCCTCGCTGTTCTTCACCATCTCCCGGAGCTTCCTCCAACTCATGTCCGTGAGTCGGTGATGCCATCCAACCATCTCACCCTCTGTCACTCCCTTCTCCTCTTGCCTTCAATCTTTCCCAGCATCAGGGTCTTTTCCAGTGAGTCCACACTTCACATCAGGTGGCCAAAGGATTGGAGCTTCAGCATCAGTCCTTCCAATGAATATTCAGGGTTGATTCCCTTCAGGATGGGCTGGTTTGATCTCCTTGCAGTCCAAGGGACTCTCAGGAGTCTTCTCCAGCACCACCATCCGAAGGCTAAACGTGTGTATAAGGGCACACGCAACGTATTGTTAAATGTCACAGACACACGCACACACCCAGCAAGACTCCCAGACAAAGGGAGCCCCCCTCGTTTTAATTCACATCTCCGTGGAATTTGTCCAGTAAGCATTTAATGGACAACCATTGGCTCCAAGACCCCGGCGAGAAGGGTCTGAGGGGCAGAAAACAACTTCCTTTGCAAAACAGAGTTGCGAAATGACCAATTCTCCAACTGCAGGGGGAAAACTGCTCAGGAACAGAATGTGGTGATAACGACTTGCCAAACAGATGGTTAGTGTTAAGTTTTCCTCCGCGTTTTGGAAAGGACTGAATCCAGCGCGCCGGCTGCACCGGGCTGGGTCCCAGAGAGCGGTTCCCAGCCTCTGTTCCGCAGGGATATGTCCTGCCTGGCCTTGAGCTCTGTGCAGACTCCATGGGATTCTGGAGAGCTGAGGGTCCATCCCGGCCGCGTGGCCACGTGCAGGAATTCTAACTGCCCCTCCTCATCCGTCCACGGCCCCCAGGGCCATTCCAGGGTGAAGCGAGAGAGGCGCTCTGCTTCGGTGTAAAATTTAAGTGGAGGGGGGTGGGCGGTGGTGACGGGGCTGTAGACATCAAGGGAGATGATATTTGAATGCAACGTCTCCTTAACATTTCCAAATTCGTGGGGAAAGAAATCCACGATGAAGAAAATATCTGCATTTTAACTAGAGACAGGATCTCACAGAGTCGGGGGTGTTGGGCTGGATAATGAATGGATAAATCCTGCAGCGTTCAGAGTCTGATCCTGTCCGGAATATAAATGTTGGTGTCGCCTGCATCCTGGATTTCTGGCATTACTTTTTATTTTTCAAAATATTGCGTCAGGGCGGTCCAGCGGTTAAGACTTCGCCTTCCAATGCAGGGGGTGCGAGTTCAATCCCTGGTTGAGGAGCTAAAATCCCAAGTGCCTCGGGGCCGAAAACCGAAACGTAAAGCAGAAGCAGCAGTGTAACAAGTTCAATACAGGCTTTAAAAGATATATCCCGTCAAAATTTCACCTCGAAAAAAATATTACCTCAATCCTACCGTGCGTGGCAAAGGGAACTATGTGAAATACCCCAGGATAAAGCGTAATGGGAAAGAATGTGAAATACCCCAGGATAAAGCGTAATGGGAAAGAATGTGGAAAATAACATCTATATGCTGTATAGCTGAGCCGCTTTGATGTACAGAAGTTAGCAGAAGTTAGCTCAGCCCTGGAAATCAACTGTACATCAATACAACTTCAAAAAATAAAAATGAGGGGCTTCCCTGATGGTCCAGTGGCTCAGACTCTGCGCTCCATCGCAGGGGCCTGGGGTTCAATCCCCAGTCAGGGGGCTAGATCCCACGTGCCACAACTAGGACCCGGCACAGCCAAATAAATAAACAAATATGTAAAAGAGAAAACAAAAACAGATTAACCGGAGAAAACAAATTAAAAAAAAAGGAAAGTAAAGGGCAGCTTCGCCGAGGTCCTTGGCGAGGAACTGTTGGCCGGGCCTCGCGCCTGGCACCGCAGGCCTCTGGGGCTGGCGGGTGTCTGTTGCAGGGCCGCCTCCGTGCGCGGTGGGATACACAGCATCCCAGGTCTCCACCCACCGGATGCCACTCCTGTGTCCCCCTCGCACTGTGACAACCACAGGCGTCTCCAGCATTTCCAGGTGTTCCCTGGTGGGCCCCGTACCCCTGATGGAGAACTGTTGGTTCAGCCACACTCTTCACACTGTTTTGTTTTCAGTGTATTTCTGTTTTTAAAAAAATAATAAATTTTATTTATGTTTTATTTTTAAATTATGAAAATATGATAGCACATTTACAGGAAACTTGAAAAATACAGAACAAAGTTACATGTCATATGTGCTGTGCTTAGCCGTGGCCGACTTTGTGGCCCCCATGGATGGTAGCCCGCCAGGCTCTTCTGTCCATGGGGATTCTCCAGGCAAGAACACTGGAGTGGGTTGCCATTCCCTTCTCCAGGGAATCTTCCTGACCCAGCATTTGAACCCATGTCTCCAGCATTGCAGGCAGATTCTTTGCCATCTCAGCCACCACGAGAATACTGCAATGGGTGGCCTATCCCTTCTCCAGCGGATCTTTCTGACCCAGGAATCGAACTGGGGTCTCCTGCATGGCAGGTGGTTTCTTTACTAGCTGGGCTACCAGGGAAGCCCCCTCAGAGGTTACATATAGTTTCACATATATTGCAATTATTTTTGCATAGATAAAGTAAGATTTTATTTGGAGTTTCAATATCAAAATCTCAACAATTAATAGAATGAATAGAAGCAGAAGGATATGGTGGACCTGAAAAGGTCTCTGAACAATTCAACATAATTAAGATTTATACAATCGTCACACAGCAGCAGGATACAAATGCTATCCAAGTTCGCATAGACTGTAAATTAGGAGACCCTGGGACATATCCGGGGACATAAACCAAGCTGCAGAAATTTCATGATCTAAAAGTATTGAAATCACACAGAGTCTGTTCTCTTACCACTGTGGAGTTAGGCTAAAAATCAATATCAAAAAATATTTGAAAATAAGCCACGTATTTTCAAGTACAATGAAACTTTTTCAGATTATAAATGAAAAATAAATCTTTAAGAGGAATCAGGCTCACAGCAAAACTGAGCAAAGGGAGACTTCCCTGGGGGGTCCAGCGTTTAAGACTCGGTGCTTCCAATGCAGAGGGCACGAGTCTGATCCTTGCTCACGGAACAAAGATCCCAACACTCGGAAGCCAAAAAATTAAAAAAAAAAAAAAAACAGGGAAAGTCAGAAACTGGCAAGGCCAAGAGGTACCTAAGGAGTCATGACAACTAAATGTAACATTGTATCCTGGCTGGGATCCTGGCAAAGATGAAGCACATGCGGGGAAAACTGAGGAAATCTGATGGATTAAAAAAAAAAATTGAGCAAAGGTACAGAGGGTTCCCTACACTCGCTGTCCCATACACGCCCAGTCCCCCTGTTGTCAACACCCCCCAGCAACACGGGACATTGGTTACAACAGATAAATCTTACTTTATCTACTGACGCCTGTCATCACCGTGTGTCACCATTCACCGTGTGGGTGATACAGCTATCATTGTACTTTGTGGGGATTTGCACAGCCGTGTAATGACATGAACACACAGTGATGGCCTCAGACGCAGCATCTCGGTGTCCTAAACGTCCTTATGGTCCACCTGCCCATCCCTCCTCCCAGCCCTTGGCAACCTCACACACACACACACACACACATTCTCTCTTTCTCCCCTACACACTAGAATGCCCCCCGCTCTATGCTAACCACCATTTCCCGAGTTCCCCCTTGACCCCTGGGAGCTGGGGACCACCTATCCCGTCTGGGCTGAGGACATGTGGATCCCGAGGGCCAGCGAGTGTGCGTCTGTGCACGCGGATTCCTCACACATGTCTCCAAGGTGGCACAGAGCAGTCTGGATGCGGGCCAGGTGTCGAGGTGAACAGTGACTGGAGAAGGATAGGGGAGGTCTGGAAAACACGCAACAGGCAGAAGTCTGCTGTTTTTTTCCTAATTTTTTATTGAAATTAATTCACAGTTAATTTCTGATATACAGCAAAGTGATTCAGTTGTATGCATATATATATATATATTCGTTGTTGTTGTGCAGTCGTGTCTGACTCTGCGGCCCCATGGACTGTTGCCCGCCAGGCTCCTCTGTCCATGGGATTCCCCAGGCAAGGATGCTGGCGTGGGGTGCCATGCCCTCCTCCAGGGGAGCTTCCCGACCCAGGGATGGAGCCCACATTTCTCATGTCTCCTGCATTGGCAGGCAGGTTCTTTACCACTGGTGCCACCTGCGAAGCCATTGTTTATATGTGTGTGTGTGTACATTCTAAATATTCTCTTCCGTGACGGTTTATCCCGGGATGTTGAAGGCAGCTCTGCGTGCTGCGCGACATGCAGTGAGTCCTCACTGCTTCTCCGTCTCACGTAGACCAGCTTGCATCCTGTATATCCTAGATGTTGTTGTTGTGGAGTCTCTCAGTCGTGTCCGACTGTGCAACCCCATGAACCGTGGCTGGCCAGACCCTTCTGTCTGTGGGGTTCTCCAGGCAAGAAGACGAGTAGGGTACCATTTCTTTTTCCAGGGAATCTTCCTGACCCAGGGATGAAACCTGGGTCTCCTGCATTGCAGGCAGACGCTTTAAGAGCAGAGTCTCGTGGACTTTCAGTTTTGGGGGTTTTCTGTCCTTGTGCTCTGCCCTATCTGTCCCACAAAAAAGAACAGCTGTGGACCTTGGCCTGCCAGGCTCCCTGTCCATGGATTCTCCAGGCAATAGGACTGAAGGGCGTGGCGGCCCACTCCAGTGTTCTGGCCTGGAGAATCCCAGGGAAGAGGAGCCTGGTGGGCTCCAGTCTTGGGGTCTGAAAGAGTCCAGCAGGACTGAGTGACTAACTGCTCCTACTAGACACCTCTTGCGGAGTCCTAGGTTTCTCCATTTCCAAAAAGCCAGCCGAACACGGCCTGGATTTCCGAAAATCCTGAGTGTATGTTGTAAAAGCATCGTGGTGGGCGGAAAGGTTTGCTTCTACAAGCAGGGCAGGCTGCAGGGCGAGCCGGGGTGTCGCAGACCCTCCCGCCTTTCCTCCGGAGAGCCATTCGGGAGCCTTAGGCTGGGGGTGTCTGGCTCTGACGGGTTCCTCGGAGCTTGCGCTGATGAACAGCAGCCCCCTCACCGACAGTCTGGCGGCAGCTGCCGGGCGATCAAGGCAGGGACGCGGGCCTCTGCGGCCTTCATGTGCAGCTCAGCATCAGCCTGCGAGCACCGGGGCCATGCAGCTGTCGGGGGATTAGCTGTAAGGAAAGGCGATCCCGTGACGAATGGGTCAGGTATGTCCGCCCCGGGAAGCCGAAGCTCCAAGATCTGCCTGGTAGGAAACCGGTCGGCTCGCAACAGCGGAAAACTCGCTTGCCTTCTGTGTCCTTGTCGGAGAGTCGTGCCGTGGACCGCTTTGAACGCGACCAGAGAAACAGAACGGGCTTCCCGGGGGCTCAGATGGTAAAGAACCCGCCTGCAGTGCAGGAGAAGTGGCTTTGATCCCTGGTCGGGAAGATCCGCTGGAGGAGGGAAAGGCCACCCACTCCAGTATTCTGGCCTGGAGAATGCCATGGACAGAGGGGCCTCGCGGGCTACAGTCCACGGGGTGACAAAGAGTCAGACACGACTGAACGAATAACAACAACAGCAAGAGAAGCGGGACACTCAGTGCAGAGCCCGTGCAGGCTGCCCACGGGCTGTGGGACGCCGGTTGGGGAACCCCTTCGGCACTTTGCTCAGAGTGTGTCACCCATGGTTTCTGACATGTTCGGTTTCTTACTCATGATCCCAAGGAGGGGTGCTTTGCAGTAAAACGAGCTGCTGCCCCCGAAAGAAAGCCTGTACCCAGAGGGGCCAGAGACGCAACCACAGGTCTATCCATGTTTCGTTTTCTCCTCCAGAAGCTGAGAGGCGCCTGCCACCCTGGACGTGGTAGGAATTGAACGAGACGAAGACGAAAGATTATTATTTAAAATTAAAGATCACCTCTTTCTGAGTCTCCCCCCGCCCCCGCCACCTTCCCAGGGGGCAGTGGAGTTTGAAATAAAAGGAGGGGACTTCCCTGGCAGTACAGTGGATAAGAATCCACGTGCTAGTGTAAGGGACATGGAAAAGACTTTCCGTCCCTGATCTGGAAAGATCCCGCGTGCTGTGGGCAGTTAAGCCCGTGCGCCACCACTGCTGAAACCTCGCTCTAAAGCCCACGGTCTAAACAAGAGAAGCCCCTGCTCCCCACAGCTAGGGAAAGTCCGCACCCAGCACAGCCGAAAATAAAAATGAATTTTAAAAATGTTTTTTAAAAAGAGAGAAAGAAGGATGTGGTCAGATGCACAGTGTAGAAAGATGGCTTTGGCCTTCAGTGTGTGGAGTGATGGGTGGAGGATAGTGTCCTTGGAAAGTTTAAAAATAGACAAAATAGCAACATTTATTCCATTGCACTCATCATTTCAATACCTTTCTCTACAGCAGAAACTAACACGATGTTGTAAAGCAACTTTATGCCAATAAAAATTAATGTTAAAATAAAGAAAATAAAATTATTCCTTTTCTTTTTTTTTAAGAAAGATTTTTTTTAACTTGTTGGGAATTCTCTGTTTGTCTGCTGGTTAGGACTTGGCGTGTTCACTGCTGCAGCCCAGGCTCAATCCCTGGTCAGGGAACTAAGATTCTGCAAGCCTTACAGCAAGATAAAAAAAAAAACAACCCAAAAACAAACAAAAAGATTTTCACTCATCAAAGACTAGATGCAACACAGACACACACCCGCATGAATAATAATAATTCATAATAACATTATTTTCATTGTTTTTGGTTTAACTCACAAAACGGAATACTATAGGCTATTAAGAAGGAGCACAGGCCAAATGCTGGGTAATTTACGTAAAGGGGCTACATTCATATGTGAGGATAACTGTCATTCTAAGGTTCTTGTAAACGAAGATCTACCAAAAAGAATTAGCTTTAATCAAACTAAAGATGAAAAATAAAGAATAATAATTGAAGGACATCGGGGGAAAAAAGGAACACACAAGTGTTCTAAATTCCAATATGGCATGATCTCCAAAAGATATCTCGGTGGGAAAAAAGAAGATACAGAACGGTGGGTTTATACACTACGTTTTGCAGGAAAACTGGGAAATTTATATATGTATCTACTTGTGTGTCCATAACTCTATGAATAAACAGAAGGTGTTGCCTGTATCACTGGTTGCTTCATAAGAAGGAAGCTGGGTACCACATGATGGGGAGAGATCCTTTTTATTTCACATTTTTAAAATTTGTGTAAGTTTTTAAGTTGAAGTATAGGTTAATTTACAATGTTGTGTTAGTTTCACATGTACAGCAAAGGGATTCAGTTATCCACACATATATATTCTTTTCCAGAGTCTTTTCCATTTTTATAAGTCATTACAAGATACCAGTATCCTTTCCTGTGCGATTCAGCAGGACTTGCTGTTTGTCTACTTTATTAACATATAGAGTAGTGTCTAGCTGTTAATCCCAGACTCACAGTCTATCCCTCCTCCCCACCGTCCCTTTTGTTCTCTGTGTCTGTGGGTCTGTTTCTGTCTGCAGATAAGTTTGTCTGCATATTTCTTAGACCACATATAAGTGATGTCATATGGCATTCGTCTTTGTCTGACCTCATTTAGTATGACAACCTCTGGGTGCGTCCATGTGGCTGCAGATGGCATTATCTCATCCTTCTTTATGGCTGAGTAATACTCCGTTGTATATATGCCCCACATGTCCTTCCCCCATCCTTCTGTCAGTGGGCATTCACGTTGCCTTCACGTTGCCTCCACGTCTTGGCTATCGTGAACAGTGCTGCTATGAACACGGGGGTGCAGGGATCTTCTCAATTATGGGTTTTGTCTTTTCCACATCGTTGCCAAGAAGTGGGGTTGCTGGGTCACGTGGTAACTCTATACTTAGCGTTTCAAGGAACCTCCGGCCTGTTTCCACAGTGATTACCCCAACGCATTTACATCCCCACCCGCAGTGCAGGAGGGTTCCTTTTTCTCCACGCCGTCCAGAGGGGCGTCTTTCCACTGCTTGTCTATTTGAATCTTTGAATGTGTTGCCTGTTCCAAAAAATGAATAACAGTAGATTTTAAGTGAAAATAAATAACCCTGAAGATAAACTAAAACAGCAGACCTCAGCCCTGCTGCCCGAGCAGCCCAGCCTTCTCCATCGTGCTGACGGGGCTCACCCAGGAGCCCAGTGGCACCCCCCGCACTCCCGCTTGGCCCGGCTTCCGCTTAGCCCGCTCTGACCCGGTCCGCGGAGCGGGAATCGCCCTCCCTTAACGCGTGTCCGTCTTCCCCTCCCAGGTGTGTCCTCAGCCCCAGGGAAGGGGCCGTCAGCCCGGGACCAAGAGGGTCGGGGGGCGGGTTCCCCGGATAGGAGCGGAGGTGAGAGCGCGAGAGCCGCCCACGCGTCACCACGCGCATGTGGTGCAGGCACAGGGCGAGGGTGGGTGGGGACCAGTGCGGGTGGGCGCGCGCATGTGGTGCAGGCACAGGGCGAGGGCGGGTGCGGACCGGCAGGAAGGCTGGGGCGGGGCTTCCCTGCTGGCGCAGCGGCTAACACTCTGCGCTTCCAAAGCAGAGGGCCCAGGTTCGATCCCGGGTCAGGGAGCTAGAGCCCACGCGGCCCAGCCAAGTAAACACATATAAATAAACATTTTAAAAGAAGAAGGTTCCAGTGACCCCAGTAAAATATAAAATTACTTGCATCGAATGCCAGCACTGTGCACAACCTATTCCTCCCCCGCCCCGGAGGGCAGGACTCTATAAACAGGAGCGGCTCCTTCTCAGATCTGCCTTTTAGGAAGATTATCTGTGCTGCTAGAACGATAGTCACCAAACTCCAGGCCTCCCAAAACTGCTTCTGTATTCCCCGCCATTAATGTTACTGTCTATGTGGTTCCCTCCATAACAGTTTTTAAAAAAGTTTCATTGGACTCCCTGCTTAACTGAAATAGTCTTATTAAAGGTAATTTTAAATTTATTTTTATTGATATGTTAAAACTTTAATTAATAACTTACAGAGTAAACCAACATTAGCTCAAAATTTTAATCAGCCATCCAAGGACTCTAAAATATAAAATTACTTGAAGGAAGCTTAGCAGAAAGTCCTTCTGATTGTGAGTTAATACAAATATCTCTTTGATATTACTTCAAAGCCACAATTCAAAAATTAATAAAGAATGATAATTCTTCATAAAAATTAAGAATTTCTGCTTTTCTTTCTTTTTTTTAATTTTTCTTCTGGTCCACACCTCGAAGCTTGCGGGATCTTGGTTCCCCAGTGAGGGACTGAACCTGGGCCCCCTGCAGGGAAAGCGCTGAGTGCTAACCACGGGACCACCAAGGAAGTCCCAAGAAGTTCCCCTTTGAAAGACTCAAAATACGGAATGCTTCATGAATTTCCTCGAGCCTGGGCCATGTTAATCTTATCTGGATCGTCCAGTTTTAGGATACGTGCAGCTGGAGTGAGCACGGTAATTTTAAAATTGAAGTTTAGTCAGTTTACAATGTTGTGTTAGCTTCTGGTGTATAGCGAAGTGATTCCACTATACATATATCTGTATGTATCTATCCTTTTCACCTTTTTTCCATTATGGTTCATTGCAGGATATTGAATGTAGTTCCCTGTACTGTACAGTAAATCTGTTTATTTTATACACACCGTGCATGTATATATCAATCCCAAACTCCTAATTTATCTCCCCCCCCCGTAATTTTTATACAATGACATATGCCCGTTATTGCTCAGGACACCTGGAAAAATAGTTTAAAACAGTAATAAAAAATAAAGATAGGTTTACTGGTCAGCCATTTAAGAAATGAAATAATGCCATTTGCACCAACATGGACGGACCTAGAGATGATGGTACTAAGTGAAGTAAGTCGGAAAGAGAAAAACAAATACCCTGGGATATCAGTGATATGTGGAATCTAAAATATGACAGAAATGAACTTATCTATGAAATATAAACAGACTCAGACTTGGAGAACAGACTCACGATGGCCG
>SJXQ01002861.1:75072-92530 GCA_006408695.1 Aepyceros melampus
AGTCCTGCGCCTGGAAAATTCCAGGCTCCAGGGTCCCCCCACCGCCCCTCTCCCGCTCCTGCCGCAGCCCCCACCACCTCCCCGCCGGCTGCGGTTTCCATAGCAACGGATGTCGCCCGCCGACAGCTCTCCAGGCTGATAAACGACCGCGCGGCCTGATGAGGGGGAAGTGGGGGAGGCCGGAGCAAGGGCTCCCCATTAGTAGGCCACTCACGACTTTGATCCAATTAAAGTGCATCTCTAGACTGGGGTCTGCGGGGGCAGGCGGGGCGAAGTCCAGGCGGGTTCTCTGCAGACATCCCAAGTGGCCCAAAAGAGCCGCAGATACCATCTCCCCCGCCTATTCGCCAGCGTGCTCCTTCATTCCTTAAACCACTTATTTATTCCAAACATATTGACTGGATTAAATAGATGATGAACACAGATAATTCAATTGCTCCATTAATTCTGTGCCTATTTTAAGCTCCAGGCTTCTGTCTAGAGAGACCCAGGAGGACGAAGAAAAAGCCGCAGAGCCTCCTTCGAGGAGGCTCTGGGACTGCGGCTCAGCTGCCAGGGCGCGGCGCGGAGACTGTGTATTGTTATGACGGCAGGCGCGCGGTTCTGGGAAGACAGACCCAGCAGTGTCAGCTTCAATTTCGTGTTTTTCCTTCTTAACAGTAGTATATTTTATTTATTTATTTATTTATTTTGGTATACCTATGGCTGATTCACACTGAGGTTTGGAAGAAAAAACAAAATTCTGGAAACCAATTATCCTTCAACAAAAAAATTAGTTTAAAAAAATCTTCACTGAAGCATGGTTAGTTTCTGGGGTCCCGCACAGTGATTCAGACATAGACATAAAATCTATGTATATCTGTATATATGTATCTTTATATCTAGCTAGCTATATATAATGTATATATTCTTTTTCAGAGTCTTTTACGTTCCAGGTTATTACAAGATATTGAATTTCGTCCCCTGAGCTATACACTAGATCTGTATTGGTTATTCTTTTATATATAAAAGTGTACATCTGAAATCCCAAACTCCTAATTTATCCCTCCTCCCCCCACCCCCACTTACCCACCTTGGTCTTCATAGACTTATTTCCTATGTCTGAATCTGCTTGTGTTTTATAAGCAAGTTTGTTTTATCATGTCTTTAGATTCCTCATGTAAAGCGATGTCATGAGCCTTCCTGGCGGCTCAGTGGTAAAGAATCCGCCTGCCAACGCAGGAGACCTAGGAGACACAGGTTTGATCCCTGGGTCGGGAATATCCCCCGGTGAAAGGAACGTCAACTCCCTCCAGTATCCTTGCCCGGAAAATCTGATGGGCAGAGGAGCCTGGAGGGCCACAGCCCACCGAGTCAAACCAGAGGTGGACGCGACTGAGCGACTGAACAGCAACATCAGCGGTTTCACCCGGTGGTCGTCTTTCTCTGACCTGCTTCGCAGAGAATGATAATGTCCAGGTCCATCCATGTGGCTGCGAATGGCACTATCTTATTCTTTTTGTGGCTGAGCAATACGCCACTGTGTGTCTACCACATCTTTAGCCATTCGCCTGTCGGTGGAAACTCAGGCTGCTTCAGTGAGAGTGCGTTTTAAACGGTGGTTGCGTCTCGACTCTGTGGACATCATAATCTGATGGGAAATACTGTCCAGTGAAAATTCAACTTTCCTGCCAGTCCCAAGTCACCCTGCACCCTCTGAGGAATGTGGAACGTCATCCTTGACGAGTCATTATAAGCACATCACTTTGGCAGCTCCCTCCTTTTAAAAACAGAATAGTACTTTTTACATCCATTTTTCTGCAGCTTGCCATTTCCTAATGTGAAGACAGCATAGTTTGGTGGTTAAAAGCCTGGATTACACGCACTGCCTAAATTTGACTCCCAGCTTGTCCACCTGTTACCCTGGGACTGTGGGCTTCCTCTCTTGGTGCCTCCATTCCCCCAGCTCTAAAATATCACTGACTCAGTGAACATGAGTCTGAGCAAACTCTGGGAGATAGTGAAGGATGGGGGAACCTGGCGTGTTGCAGTCCATGAGGTTGCAAGAGTCAGACTCGACTGAGCAACTGAACACCAGCGAAACAGGGGTTGGGGCGAGAGTTGAAAGCAGAGCAGCTGGGAGGTGGGTGCCTGTGGGGTCTGTAGACACATTAGTAAAGTCAAGTCACTCAGTCGTGTCCGACTCTCTGTGACCCCGTGAACTGTAGCCCCCAGGCTCCTCCCTCCATGGGATTCTCCAGGCAAGAGGACTGGAGTGGGCTGCCATTTCCTTCTCCAGGGGATCTTCCCGACCCAGGGATCGAACTCGAGTCTCCTGCACTGCAGGCAGACATGTTAACCTCTGAGCCACTAGAGAATTAAGTGAAATAAATAAATCCTGGCGATCAGTCTACACTGGGACTTCAGCGGATGACCCATTCCTCATGCAGATTCAGGACATCCCACTGAGGGCTGTCGCGCGGTATCTCACACGCGGAGGTTGTGCCACTCCTCTGGCAACTCACAAGGCCGCAGCCAACTCCGGGACGCCCCTGCTGTTGCATCAACACAAGTGCATCTGTGCAATTTATTCTTGGAACTAAAACTGCCAGGTCAAAAGGGGAAAAGCCTTCTAATTTTGCATCTTTAATGCAAATCGCCCACCATAAAAATCGTGCCTGGGGGATTCCCTGGTGGCCCAGTGGTTAAGACTTCACTTTCAGTGCTTCCAAGGCAAGGAGCACAGGTTCAAACCCTAGTCAAGAAACCAGGATCCCACATGCCGTTCAGTGCAGCCAAAGAAAAAAAATTTTTTTTAATTGTTAACTATTTAAGTGTTCAAAGAAAAAGCCTACCAGGGCATAACTGTATCTCCAGAAAAACTATCCTTCAAAAATGAAAGAGAGGGACTCTCTTGGTGTCCCAGTGGTTAAGAATTCACCTTGTGATGCAGAAGACACAGGTTCGATCCCTGGTCAGGGAACTAAGATCCCCCATGCTGCAGAGCAACTAAGCCTGCACACCACAACTGGAGAACCGTCAAGCCACAGCAAAGCCGTGATGCAGTCAAATAAATAAGTGATTTTTTAATGAAGAAAAAACAAAAAACTTTCTCAGACAAATAGAAATGGAAGGAATTCATTCCCAGACCTGCCTTGCTATATATGTGTGTGTGTGTGTGTGTGTGTGTGTGTGTGTGTGTGTGTATGAAGTTCTTCAAAGAGAAGTGAGAAAAACAAAAAAGACAGAACCCCTTTACAAACCTGCCACCGATGGATACGCCGTGAAGCAGCAGCGAAATCATGGGAGATTTCATTTCAACAGAAAAATACAGTCTCCATCCCACAGAAGGGGGCTCACTCTGCAGTGGGGAGTGGGAGGAGATGATTTTTTTCAATTTTTCTTGGAAATTCAGAGCATCCAGCAGCACTGGTTCCATGTCACGCATACAAGCCACTGGCCAGCGTCCGGAAGCAGTTGCTCAAGTTAACGAGTCCCACCTTCTCCACGTGGCCACACTGCCCACCACCCCCTGCACGTTTGGACGCTTATCAGCATCCGCTTCGTGTGCCTGAGGCCGTGGTCACCTTTCATAGGAGGTGTCGCCCTGCACCCTTGAAACACTGAGGCCACAGTGAAGAGAAGCATGCACTTTAGGAAACTGCCAGAGCTTTGTCCCAAATGGCTGTGCCATTTTCCACTGCCATCAGCAACATGTTTCTGGGGCTCCACACATCTCCCCAGCACTCAGGGCGCCATTCTCTTTATTTTTCACCCTTCTGGGGAGTATGTAACGGTGATCACTTATTTCATTTTTTATTTTATACTGGAGTATAATGATTTACAGTGTTGCATTCGTTTCGGGTGCCCAGCAGAGTGATTCGGTTGTGCGTGTACTAACACGAGCTTCTATTCTTATTCACATTCCCTCCCCATTTAGATCTTTACCTGGCGTGAAGCAGAGTTCCCTGCGCTCTACGGCAGGAGGTCCTTGCTGGCTCTCCATTGTAAATACACGGCACTGTGTGCTTGTCCATCCCAAACTCCCAAACCACCCCTTCCCTCCCCGCCTCACCGCCCCCCAAACAACCGTAAGTTCGTTCTCCAAGCATGGGTGCTTCTGTCTTGTCAGTAAGTTCCTTTGTATCATGTGTTGAGAGTCCATATATAAGTAATCTCACAGGATATTTGCTTTTCTCTGCCTGTACTTCACTCAGTATGACCATCTCCAGGGCTGTCCAGTTGCTGCAAATGGCATCATTTCAGATACTTATTTTAAAATAAAGGAGTGGGAGAGGATACATTAGTATCCTTATGGAAATGAAAAATACTCTGAACTGTACATTGAGCACAAGCCCCAGCCCACCTTCTTCCTTTCCTGTGTCGCCCTGCTGGGACTCTGGGCTGGGACCTTGGATTTCAGGGGTGTCTGGGACCTTGGGAGTGGGCTCCTCTCCCTGGGAAGAGATGCCCTTGAGGCTTCTCTCCCCCTTCACCTCTCCTGCGCTCAGCCCCAGGGTCAGACAGCGAGGTCTCCTCCCGTCTGAATATCAAGGTCCCCTCAGCCCGCCTCCCCCCCACAAACGCGTCCTCTGTCTCGCTCTCCATTTCCCAAGTCGTTCTGCCTTTCAGACGCCTCTCCTCCCACCAGTCAATGCATTCATGCCTCCACACATCTGCATGCATGATGGGTGAGGCACCCGCTGTGTGCAGGCACTGGGCCGGGCCAGGGGTGCAGGAGGAGCCCGAGGCAGACGTCTCCATCCCACGGAAGGGGGCTCAGTCTGCAGCGGGGAGTGGGGGGAGATGATAAATCAGGACAAGGGTTAGGGCGAAAAAGACCCTGATGCTGGGAAAGATTGAGGGGCTGGGGGAGATGATAAAGCAGGAAAAGCGTCCACTTCAGTTCAGTCACTCAGTCATGTCCGACTCTTTGCGATCTCATGGACTGCAGCACACCAGGAAAAGGGTTAATTAGGGCAAATTTAAAAAGGGATTAGGGAAGAAAAAAAAGGCCCTGATGCTGGGAAAGATTGAAGGTGGGAGGTGAAGGGGGTGACAGAGGATGAGATGGTTGGATGGCATCACCGACTCAATGGACATGAGTTTGAGCCAACTCTGGGAGTTGGTGTGGACGGGGAGGCCTGGTGTGCTGCGGTCCATGGTGTTGCAGAGTCGGACACGACTGAGTGACTGAACTGACTAGGGGAAATAAGGAGATGGGGGTCAAAGGGTTGGAAGTTTCAGTTATGCAAGAGAATAAGTTCTGCAGATTTAATGTACAACCTGGTGACTGTGGTTAATACGACGGTGCATGTGGTAGTCACTCAGCCGTGTCCAGCTCTTCATGACCCCGTGGACTGTGGCCTGCCAGGCTCCTCTGTCCGTGGGGTCCTCCCAGCAAGAATACTGGCGTGGATAACCACTCCCTTCTGCAGACAGTCCCTTCTCCATCTGCGATCTTCCCAACCCAGGAATTGAACCCAGGTCTCCTGCATCGCAGGCAGATGCTTTACCGTCTGAGTCATTATGAAAGTATACAGACCTGTGCTGAGAGAGCTGATCCTAAATGCACCCGCCATAGACACACACAAAGTTGTAACTTGATTGTGTTCATTTCCCAACATATACATATATCAAAATATCTCATAATTATACCTCAATAAAACTAGGGGAAAGAAAAGAAGCGAAGAAGGTAATCTCAGGTGAAGGTAACCTCAGATGATATGTATAAAATAAAGCAGGATTCTGAGTAGGGGAGAGTAGGGAGCAGGGGACTGAGTTCTTCCTTCGCTAAGGGTCTAAGGGCAGCCCAGGACTTTGGGTGTTTAATTACTTCTCTTTCCCTCGTTTCCCCATTCTGACACAGGTGAATCCTGGAACATAGTTTTTTTTTTTTCCTAATCCTGGCTACACTACGACAGGCACAGTGCCGAGTGATTTACAAGCAGCCTCTATTATAATCTGCACCACACTCCAAGGATCCAGAAAAATATACGTATCTTCCCACTTTTAGATGAGAACACTGCCTCAGAAAGGTGACGTCAGTTTCCCATGATCCCATATTTTTGTTCAAACTCTCCCCACTCCCGCTCCCCTCGCCCCGGCCAACTATTTATTGGGAATCGGTTCCTATGGCAGGCTGGAACTGTACCCCCACGCAGTCTGGAAAGTTCCACCCGCTAAGTGGCTCTCAGCCTCATCCCCATCTCTCGGCTGCAGTTTCCATGGCAACAGAGCCTGCCTGCCTCCCTGAGACCCCGCCAATGCTCTTAAGGACCAGGGCCGAGTAATGGATACCAGAGCTGTCGAGCAGAAGGGCGAGGTCTGGGGGAAGGGCGCACGGGCTTCTGGGATTGGGGGTTCTGTCTTTTGAGAAGGTCACAGTTTGCAATGGGCACCTCTTAATTTGCAGGAGGGGCGGGGGAACCTGAAGACCCGAGTGGGAGTCACAGGTGTCTGTTGCAGCCTCCGGCACCAGTGACGTAAACAACCTTTGCTCTCGCCAATAATCAGTTATGTGACTGACGCATTCGTTCAGCAAAGGTTTGTAGAGTCACTGCTGTTTGCCAGACTCTGTTCCAGGTGGCGGTCGCCTAAACCAGAGCTTTCGTCTTCAAGCAGCTTGGCTTCCTATTTGAAGATGCAGTAAATACAATTATATATATGTGAATACAAGCACACTTTTATTTATATATAAACAATATATGCAATATACAAATGATACATAACAGTATGATTATTACATATATTATCATAAATAATATTTGTTTATTTGGTATACATAATATTTATATCTAAATAATATGTGCACGTATAAACAATATAGGGATTCCCACGTGGTGCAGTGGTAAAGAATCCGCCCACCATTGCAAGAGACACAAGAGATGGGGGTTCAATCCCTGAGCTGGGAAATCTCCTGGAATAGGAAACGGCAACCCACTCCAGTATTATTGCCTGGAAAATTCCATGGCCAGACGAGCCTGGCAGGTCACAGCCCACGCGGTCGCAGAGTCGGACCCAACTGAGCATGAGCGTACCTGCATACGCTGATATATGTAAGACATCTATAAGCAACATGTGCGCATAGACACATATATGACACACGTATGTTCATATATGTGGTCAACTAAAAAAGTACAGTCACAACCTGAAAGCAGAGAGTCATTTCATTGGTAGGAGTGTTTGGGGCTCCAAGCCCGGGAGACAGAATCTCAGTAGCTCTGAGAAAACTGCTGCAAGGAATCAGGAGGGTAAGTCAGGATATATGCAAGTTTGCAACAAAGGGAGCGGGCAGCTGAAAATCAGAGATCAGGTGTCAAGTTAAGGAATTTAGCGTTCGGTGGACGGGAAGACGCAAGGCTCTGGGCTTGCTGCGTTGGCTCCTTTCTCACACACCTCAGCTGTCTGGGGCCGGCTCCATGTCCTTGTTCAGCTGGCTTCTTGCATTCCCCCAGCCCCTCAGCAATCACCGCAGGGGTGGCAGGATCCGCTGGGCCACAGTTTGAGGAGCGCTCATTCACATGTGGAGGCCAGAAGTCGCTGATGGCTGTGACGGTTCTTGTTTATGAATATGGCAGAGGCACTTTCATTTCACAATATGTTAAAATCAAAGATAGCATTACATTCTCTGAAGAATAAAATATTGGGGTAAGGCACAGAGCGACAGGTCAGGGGTGACTTTGGTGGGGGGAGTGATCAGGGCATTTACAAGAGAGGCTAGGCCAGTTATCTCTGCCGATGAGTGGATAGACTTTGCATGCATTTTCCTCCAAACCCCAAGTCCAGACTATTCTCCTGGGACAATTTTGGACACCCGCCCCCCACAACCCTCCCAATATTAAAAATTCCTAGTTTCTCCAGCACCCAAAGTTAACACATCAGATGAGGTCCAGGTTTAGCCGAAAAGATTAATGACAGAATTTTCCTCTGTGGCTTTCTGACATTCAAGGATCTTTTCTCTTCTGAACTATCTCCTTGAGATTTCAAGTCATTAAAGATATATCTCCTAAGGGTCAGATGTGTGTATTTAATACAGGATCAACAAAACAGAAAAGATCGTTCACTAAATGTTCTCCGTCAGGCAAGGATACAGAAAGCAAGTGAGTAAGAAATAAATCAGCGCGTTGTTTCAGACAATAAAACTGCACAGTGGAAACACAAAAGAAGCCGCAAGTGTCCAATTTTCCAACAGTCAATTTAAGAAAAGATAAAGAGACATAGGCGGAAGTAATCTTAGCAGTAGGTTTATTAAACCCAATACAAAATATTGCCATTCGAACCAATAACACCGATGTAAAAAATAAAAAAGATCGATGAAATGTTTTAATTTTTTTTGTTTCTAGGTTTTTTAAAATCCGATGTGTAGTTCACAATTACAGCCTGTCTTGGGGGGGGACTAGACATACTCCAGGCACTGAAATACTCACAGTGGCCTGCAGCTGCCACATTGGGAAACAATCTGTGAAAACTGCTGGGAAGAAAATGACCAGGGCGAGAGGAAATGCAAGGCAGGTGGGAAGGCGGGTGAGTGCTTGGACAAGGTGTTTTGCGTCAGAAAGTCTAGAGCGTAGCCCTGGGTTTGCCTGTCACCTGCACAGGCGATCCTCAAGGCACACCCGACTAGCAAGGCCTGGGAAAACCAGACCGATTGAATCCTCCAGGAGCCTGGAGCAACGGCTGTTCCCTTTTGAGCAGAGTCACCTGAAGTTTCAGAGAGGCCAAGCCAAGCACTAAAGACCCTGTGTTTCCCCAAAGAACAGATACCAATATCTTTCCGTATCTCCCGTCTTTTCTCTCCTCATGGCTCAGTCGTGTCCAGCTCTCTGCGACCCCATGACTGTAGCCCGCCAGGCTCCTCTGTCCATGGGATTCTCCAGGCAAGAATCCTGGAGCGGGCTGCCATTTCCTCCTCCAGGGCATCTTCCCCACCCAGGGATCCAGCCCCCGTCTCCTGTGGCTCCCGCGCTGGCAGGCGGATTCTTTACCAGTAGCGCCACCGATATTTATCTGTTTCATACACATTCTCAAATAATCGATACAGATATTTATGGACTCATTCGCAGATAATCAATAGGGATATTTATTGACAGGCCGCCCTCTGTCTACACGTCACGTGACGTGAGGGACTGGAAAATTCCAGTCTCCCGGCCTCCCGCCGCTCCTCCTCACCCCAGCGCATCTCCCACTCCAGCGGTGGTCCCCATGGCAACCGTCTCCCGCTCCCGTCAGTCGAGTACCCTTGAGGGGCCGCAGGAGTCTAGCGGGCCTCCGAGCAGCCTGGACTCGGGGATGGTGTGATGGGGGTGTGGGGAGGGCCCGGTCCCGGGATCCCTCCCCCGCCCACGTTACTTTTAGCGCTCGTTAGCAGTGTCTCCTCGAGTGGGGTTTGTGCAGAAGGGCAGAGATGAAATGGGCCGTGCAAGCTGCTGCTGACTTAAAGAAATAACAGCTTCCTCCATTAAGCAGCTGCTGGAGGTGCCGGCGACAGACGTCTTATCTCTGCCGACCATTCAGCCGTGTTCCATTCTTCTCGGACACACGGTGATTGAGTGCCCGGGACATTGTGCACCCTTGAATGTGATAATTGTGAGACCGGGCCCGACTATGCCGAACGCAGACTGGGCTTCAAAAGCTTCAAGTGTCTCTCTGCCCCTTCAAACCTCAGCACGAGGGCTCCGCTCGGCCTTCTTTCAGGAGGCGCTCCGCGCCTGCTTTCTGGTCCCCATTAGCACCCAAGTGCGCCCACGAAGCCGCAAGGGCTTGAAAGACGCCAAAGACTCGACCGCGACTCAGGAGCCGAAAGACCCGGCCTCCAGGGTCCGCGGGGGAGGCCGGGCCGGCGGGGGAGGTGGGCTTTGTCCGCGCATTCACAAATGGACCTTTGTGGATTTTCAGAGGTGGCCGCGGTTCATCAGAGTTCAGGATCTGGGGACAGGTGCCTCCCCGTGGGACTCTGGAGGGCTGGGGAAACTCAGAGACTCGGTGCTTCGGGAGGGGAAGCAGATGGTGTGAGGGACAAAGGGCCGAACATCTGCTCCAGCAAATGTTTGCTCGTTGTTTTTTTTCCCCGTGAAACTGTATAAACTGTCAGTGTTGTCCTCTAATGATTATGGACCTTTTCACAGAATGGGTTTAAAAAAAAAAAAAAGCGTGGTCATGGTGGCTGTAAAGTTTGATGCTAAGAAGATGACGGCAGTTTAGAGAGAAGAATCTGTGCAGAGCTTTTGCTGTTCAGGCGCCAGTCGTGTCTGACTGTTTGTGACCCCAGGGACTGCAGCACAGCAGGCTTCCCTGCCCCTCACCAACTCCTGGAGCTTCCTCAAACTCATGTCCATTGAGTCAGTGATGCCATCCAACCCTCTCATCCCCTGTCATCCCCTTCTCCTGCCCTCAATCTTTCCCAGCATCAGGGGCTCTTCCAGTGAGTCAGTTCTTCACATTAGGTGGTCAAAGTATTGGAGCTTCAGCTTCAGCATCAGTCCTTCCAGTGGAATATTCAGAGTTGATGTCCTTTAGGATTGACTGACTTGATCTCCTTGCAGTCCAGGGGACTCTCAAGAGTTTCCAGCAACACAGTTCAACAGCATCAATTATGCTGCGCTCAGCCTTCCTTATGGTCCAATTCTCACACCCGTGCGTGACTACTCGGAAAACCATAGGTCTGACTATATGGGCCTTTGTCGGCAAAGGGACGTCTCTGCTTTTCAATATGCTGTCTAGGTTTTTCGTGTGTAGGTTTTTTCCAAGGCACAAGCGTCTTTTAATTTCATGGCTCTGGTCACTGTCCGCAATGATTTTGGAGCCAAGTAGAGGTTTTGGTGGGGAATAAGCTTCAAATGTTTATTCTCAGCCAGAACTTATGTCAGAATCCTAAACAGAAGAGACAACGCAGAAATCAGAGATGATGGCAAACCCCCGCACAGGTAGACAGCCTGAAATACCCGAGTGTGGGTGAGTCTGATCAGCCAGGGAAATCGGCCTGTGTGAATTATTCTTGCTTCATCCCTCGGCTTGGCCATAGGAAACTTGAATTTTCACAAACTCTAGCTCTTATTGTACCATAACCCGAAGCAAGCTCAGTATCCTTCAAGAGAGGGGCTGGCTACACAAATTCTGAGGACTGCATTCGATGGAATTCAATGATGCTGGGCAAAGCCATAAAGACGTCCTTCAGAAATTGAAAAAGCAAAATATACAGTGAAATGAAAACTGGGTGTGTGATGGTATGAAGGGCTGCTGCAATTTGTGTAAAAAGGGGGGAAGGAGCATATATATAAATATATATAGTTTGATACAATGTATTGACTTGGCTAAAAAGTTCCTTCAGATTTTTCCATACAATCTTAGGGAAAAACTCAAACTTTTTGGCCAACTCAATATTACATTAGATAGTAATTATAAAATAGACAATACGTAAAGGATATAAATCCCATCTATACACATGGGCTGCCTCTCCCCCATCACGGGGTGACTGGTGGATGAGCTGATGTGTTAGGCCGATGCTGTGGACTGAACATTTGTGTCTCCCCAGCATTCGTATATTAAGCCCTAATCCCCCTGGAGAAGGAAATGGCAACCCACCCCAGCATTCCTGCCTGGGAAATCACGTGGACAGAGGAGCCTGGTGGGCCACAGTATGTGGGGTCACAGAAGAGTCGGACACAGAGTAGCGACTAATCAACAGCACATGAAAAATGGCAGAAAGTAGTGGAACAAGATGGTGGAAATGAAGAAAAGAAAGAGACCTAACCCTCAGTGGGGGAGCATTAGGAGCTGGGCCTCTTGGAAATGCATAGGTCTTGGGAGTAGAGACTTCATGATGGGTTTAGGGGCCTCATAAAAGAGGCCCCAGGAGCCCCCCTCCCCCCGCGGGGGTTTACAGCAGAAGGCCGGCTGTCAGGGAACCAGGAAGCGGCCTTGCTGCCCACCAGCTCTGCGCGGTCCTTTTTTCCGTGTTTGTTGATTCAGTGTTGATTTATGAATTCTGTCTTCAGTTTGTGGGATATCATTTGTTACCATCAGAGTTTATTGTTTTCCTGGAACTGCTCCAGCTTTGATAGCGAAACTCCCTTCAAGTTTGCATCTGTGTCCTTTTGACATTTTTTTTTCAGTCCTCCCATAACTTTCAGGCACAAGATATTCTGGGCTTATCTTCTGTTTTTCTTGCCCAACTCCAGGGTCAGCCATTTCTCCAGGCAGCACTGGGTCCCTTGAGTGGAGAATGGCATTTGAAAACCAGAATCTGAGTGGTTTGCTCTTTTATAAGTCATGTTTAGGTAAAGACATTTTTTAACATTTTATTTTATTGAAGTGTAGTTCATTTTCAATGTTGTATTAATTTCTGCTGTATAGCAAAGTGTATATATGTGTGTGTGAAGTCGCTCAGTCGTGTCCGACTCTTTGCAACCCCGTGGACTGTAGCCCGCCAGGCTCCTCTGTCCATGGGATTCTCCAGGCAAGAAGACTGGAGTGGGTTGCCATTTCTTTCTCCAGGGAATCTTCCCGACCCAGGGATCGAACCCGGGTCTCCTGCATTGCAGGCAGACGCTTTATCCTCTGAGCCACCAGGGAAGTCATATATATATATATATATATGGGAGAGACATATACATATAGGGACTTTCCTAGTGGCTCAGATGGTAAAGAATCTGCCTGAAGCGCAGGAGACTCAGGTTTGATTCCTGGGTCAGGAAAATTCCTTGGAGAAGGGAATGCTACCCACTCCAATATTCTTGCCTGGAGAATCCCATGGACAGAGGAGCCCACGGACAGACTGAGTGACTAACGTGTGTGTGTGTGTGTGTGTGTTTCATATCCATTTGCTTTATGCTCAGTCATGTCCAGCTCTTTGCCACCCCATGGACTGCAGCCCAGCAGGCTCTTCTGTCCATGGAATTCTCCAGGCAAGAATACCAGAGTGGGTAGCCATTCCTATATATATATATATTCTTTCTCCTGTTCTTCACCACAGTGGTTTATCCCAGGACATGTAGCATTCCCTATGCTCTACAGTAGGCCCTTCTTGCTTATCCAGCCTGTAGTACTAGTTTATGCCTGCTAATCTCAGCCTCTGCTCCACCCTCCCCCATCTCCCCGCTTACCTTGGCAACCACCGTCTGCTCTCTATGTCTGTGACTGTTTCTGCCTGGTAGGTAAATTCATCTGTTATCATTGTTTTTAGGTTCCTGATATAAGTGATAACAAATGATATTTGTCTTTCTCTATCTGGCTTATGTCACTCACTGTGATAACGTCTCGGTCCATCTGTGTCACATATGGCGTTATTTCATTCTTTTTTATGGCTGGTAATATTCCGTGGTGTGTGTATACCCCATCTCTGCACCCATTCTCTGTCGGTGGACATGTAGGTTGCTTCCAGGTCTTGGCTGCTGTAAACACACAGGTGCGTGTATATTTTTGAGTTAGAGTTTTATCTGGATATATGCCCAGGAGTGGGAGCATACGATTCCATGGCAACTCTATTTTCAGTTTTTTGAGGAACCGCCATGCTGTTTCCATAGTAGCTGCATCAATTTACATTCCCACAAGTGTAGGAGGGTTCCCTGGGGAAATTAGGTTTTATCCTGAGAAGTGACGTGGCTAGATTTGCATTCTAGAAAGGCCTCTTCAGATATGAGTGTGGAAAATAGACTGGTGAGCACAGAGCTTCCAAAAATACAGCTCTTTAGGACTTCCCTGGTGGTCTGGTGGTTAGGAATCCACCTGCATCTGCCTGGTAGGTAAATTCATCTGTTATCATTGTTTTTAGGTTCCTGATATAAGTGATAACAAATGATATTTGTCTTTCTCTATCTGGCTTATGTCACTCACTGTGATAACGTCTCGGTCCATCTGTGTCACATATGGCGTTATTTCATTCTTTTTTATGGCTGAGTAATATTCCGTGGTGTGTGTATACCCCATCTCTGCACCCATTCTCTGTCGGTGGACATGTAGGTTGCTTCCAGGTCTTGGCTGCTGTAAACACACAGGTGCGTGTATATTTTTGAGTTAGAGTTTTATCTGGATATATGCCCAGGAGTGGGAGCATACGATTCCATGGCAACTCTATTTTCAGTTTTTTGAGGAACCGCCATGCTGTTTCCATAGTAGCTGCATCAATTTACATTCCCACAAGTGTAGGAGGGTTCCCTGGGGAAATTAGGTTTTATCCTGAGAAGTGACGTGGCTAGATTTGCATTCTAGAAAGGCCTCTTCAGATATGAGTGTGGAAAATAGACTGGTGAGCACAGAGCTTCCAAAAATACAGCTCTTTAGGACTTCCCTGGTGGTCTGGTGGTTAGGAATCCACCTGCTAAGGCAGGGGCCAATTCCTGGTCTGGGAAGATTCCACACGCCGGGAAGCAACTAAGTCCTTGAGCCCCGACTACTGAAGCCCATGTGTTCTAGAGCCCGCGTGCCACAGCTGTGAACACTCCTCCTGCAACTCCCGAACCCTGTGCACCTGGAGACCGCCCCCTTGGGAGCCACGACAGAGAGAAGCGCGCGCACGGCAACGAAGGCCCAGAGCAGCCGAAACCAGCTAACCCTAAGATACTTCAAAAACAAAAACACTCTCCTTTATGTTCCACACGGACGAACTTCACCACATCGGAGTCGTTGTGATAATACTGGACACAAGGTTTTTTTTTTCTCCTTTTAAATTGCTCTCTGTTATACCTGAACTATAAACTCCCTTTAAAGGGAAATTTAAATCATGACCCTGAATGGAAGCGCCATTTTCTCTCATCGTGGAAGATGAAAATAAAAATACAAGGAAAACACACACAAATAATGTTGCTTAACATTCAGTTCAGTTCAGTCGCTCAGTCGTGTCCGACTCTTTGCGACCCCATGAATCGCAGCACACCAGGCCTCCCTGTCCATCACCAACTCCCAGAGTTCACTCAGACTCACGTCCATTGAGTCAGTGATGCCATCCAACCATCTCATCCTCTGTCATCCCCTTCTCCTCCTGCCCCCAATCCCTCCCAGCATCAGGGTCTTTTCCAATGAGTCAACTCTTCACATGAGGTGGCCAAAGTACTGGAGTTTCAGCTTTAGCATCATTCCTTCCAAAGAAATCCCAGGGTTGATCTCCTTCAGAATGGACTGGCTGGGTCTCCTTGCAATTGCCAGGCAAGGTTTTGAGCCAAAGACTTGCTTTTGTTTATTTATTTATTTATTTACTCGAAGGAGATGTTGGTGAATAATATTCGCTAAAGACATTCAGTGTTGATACTTTCAAATTCTGGTGGTGTGTGAGGACTCTTGAGAGTCCCTTGGAGTGCAAGGAGATCAAACCAGTCCATCCTAAAAGAAATCAACCCTGAGTGTTCATTGGAAGGACTGATGCTGAAGCTGAAGCTCCAATACTTTAGCCACCTGATGCGAAGTGTGGACTCATTTGAAAAAGACCCTGATGGTGGGCAAGATTGAGGGCAGGAAGAGAAGGGGACGACAGAGGATGAGATGATTGGATGGCATCACTGACTCAATGGACATGAGTTTGAGCAAGCTCTGGGAGCAGGTGAAGGACAGGGAGGCCTGGCGTGCTGCAGTCCACGGGGTCGCAAAGAGTCGGACAGGGCTGAGCGACTGAACAGCAAAGACATTCGAACCAAACTGAGACGTCATCCTCTATGCGCTGCGCCGGGCCTAACGATACTGAAAAGGAAATTTGCTGCTTCTTTTGATTCAAACATTGATGTCATGTGTCTAGCATTTTTGTTGTTTGTTTTTGCCGCATGGCTTGTGGGATCTTAGTTCCCTGAGGAGGGACTGAACCGAAGCCATGGCAGTGAAAGCTGAGAGCTGACCGACGAGCTACAGTCCAAGGCGGGACAAAGAGTCGGACACGACTGCAGCGACTTAGCGCAGCACAGTATAAACGTTTCTTCCCGAATGGTCCCGTTTCTCTAGAGGACCCAGACTAACGCACAGGCAGGCCTCGCTGACAGCGATCTGGCCCAGAGGAGAGAGACGTGTACACAGTGTTTTCTCCTGGTTCATTTTTTTTCTGGGCTCAGTATTTTTGAGATGTCCATAGACAATGGGAGAAGCCGAAGTTGACTTCCTGGGACCTGCAGGAGGACTGGGAACAGGGCTTCGAGAACAGAGGGTGAAGAAGGCACGACTTCTGGGATGCCAGCTTGGGCAAAGTGGCACCTCCCGGCGGCGTTCACTGACACAGGGCCAGCCCGGGACACGGAGCGAGCGCGCGAGGTGGCTGCGATAATTACCCAGGAGATATATGTAGGCGGCGCGGGCAGGCTGGGGGCAGGGGAAAGGGGAGCCGGAACTGGAGGGACATTACTGGGGACGACGTGCAAAGAATAACGGCACAGAGACCGTGTGCTCTGGCAGGAGAAGCAGCAAGGGTGTTTACCGTCCTCGCATGGCCAGGAGAGACAGCTTGCAGATTGTCAGTGGAATTTTCCACTGAGCTAAAGGCCAGGCTGGGCTCCATGAATGATATATATCCCCGTGTAATTAAGAGTGGGGAAGTTTTCTCTAAGACGCCAAATGCTGTGGACAGGCTCCTGGAGAATCTGTTTACCATCATTCATTTTGTCTCAATACCCACCTGTTTCAGCAAATTTCCCCCGCTTTCAACCCTCCACCCAGTTTCCATCCAAATCCTGGGGACTGACAGCACTGAATTTTATCATCTGCAGGGCTTTATTTATTTGGACGTGTTAATCACGGTGTCCTGGCACACAAGAAAATGCACTGCGGAACACTTCTGGGATCAATTTCCCTAATGTAGTCAAAAGCAGTGTGAAACATTCTGTGTTACCTAATTTGCACCCTCTCCTTGAAAATATCAACATCCCTTTTGTATTAACCTAAGGTTTCCTTGGCCTCAGTGCACCGAGTGTGGAAGTTCCCTGCCCAGGAATGGAACCTGGGCCCCCAGCAGTGGAAGCATGGGCTCTTAACCACCAGACTGCCGGGAAAGTCCCCACGCTTTTCCTTTCTGACATCTGCACTTGGGCATCTCAAAGGTATCTCAGCATAACAAATGCAAATGGAAGCTGGTGTCTGCTGCCACCCATTAATAGCGGGGTCTCACAGGTGTCACAGGACCTAGAACCACAGGTCCATTTTCAGTTCTTTCTCTCACATCCCATAGCCATCAGAAGAGTCAGGTCCCGGGACTTCCCTGGTGATACAGCGGATAAGAATCTGCTTGCCGATGCAGGAGACGCGAGTTCGATCCCTGGCGGGGGAGGAGCCCACGCGCCTTGGAGCAACCAAGCGCCAGGACCATGGAGCCTGTGCTCTGGAGCCCGGGAGCTGCAGCCCCCGAAGCCGTGCGGCAAGAGCCCACGCTCAGCAACCAGAAAAGCCACCGCAGCGAGAAGCCTGCCCCCCGCAAGCAGAGAAAATCCCACCGGGGCAACGAGACCCCGAGAAACCAAAACTGAAATACATAAACGCGTACAAATGTTTTCAAAAAGAAAACCAGCTCCGA
>SJXQ01002861.1:93170-150436 GCA_006408695.1 Aepyceros melampus
GGGATCGAACCCAGGCCCTCAGCAGTGGAAGGGTGGGGTCCTAACCACTGAGCCACCAGGGAATTGCCCTAGACGCCTGGAAATCCTCCCCCGGCTCCCATCTTGCTGGGGCAGAGGCGGCAGGCAGAGCCCTGTGTGTCTCTTCTCCAGCCTTCCTGCCTCTCCTCCGACCCCCGCCCCGCCGCGGCCGCGCTGACCCCCGCAGACCGCCCTCCGCCGCCCTGGGAGGCAGCACAGCCGGCTCCCCCCGGCCTGCACGGCGCGGCGCTCGCCCTCTCAAGGACACCGCGCCCGGGGCGCCCCCCGGACCGGCAGCCCGGCCCCCTCCCCGCCTCGTGCTCCTTTCTCTCCAGGAGGGAGAGAGCGGCACGGTCTGGGGGCTCGGGTTCCGTTAAACATCAACCCTCAGCAGTGTTCACACATACAAATGGGCTTCTTTCCAAAACAGAGACAGACATAGAAAACAAACTTATGGTTGCCCTGGGGGAGAGTGGAGGCATAAATTAGGGGTAGAGCATTAACCGGCACAGTCTACCATATGTAAGGCAAACAGCCCTGCCTCACTGTAGGCTCGGGGTGGGTGCGTGCTCAGCCGCTCGGGCCGGCGGACTCTCTGTGACCCCACGGACTGCAGCCCCGGCTCCTCTGTCCGGGGGCTTCTCCGGGCAAGAATACCGGAGAGAGTAGCCGGTTCCTTCTCCAGGGGGTCTTCTCCACCCGGAGACGGAAACGGCGTCTCCTCTAGTGACTGTTTACTCCCAGGCCACCTGGAAAGGCCTGTAGCCCAGCGGACTCTATTCAGTATCTTAAGCGTGTGCCTGTGTGTGCCTGTCTGTGCGTTCCATATCTATACATAGCCGAGTCACCTTGCGTACACCTGAAATTCAGTCCTCTTAAATTTAAAACAAAACAAAGCAGTGTGTTCTCACAGCACATCAGCCTCAGAAAAGGCCACTCAGCAGCCGTAATGGATTGAAACAAAACACAGTTCTCCGAAATCGTGTCTGAACATAGACAAGACATGGACATCGTCCGCGTCACAGAGATGAACAAACAGTCCTCACTCCTGGGTAATTGTGGTTGGCGTTTTGTTACTAAATTGTTTAGTCGCTAAGTCCTGGCCAGCTCTTTGCAACCTCATGGACTGCAGCCCGCCAGGCTCCTCTGTCCATGGGATTCTACAGGCAAGAGCTCTGGAGTGGGTTGCCATTGCCTCCTCTGGGGGCTCTTCCCCACCCAGGGATCCAACCTGCATCTCTTGTGTCTCCTGCATTCGCAGGCAGATTCTTTACCACCGAGCCCCCTGGGAAGCTCAGATTCATCTTCAATTCCTTTTCCTAACCCTCAGAAACTCAGGTCCAAAGCTCATCCAAAAATATATCTGAAAAGTCATCAACAGCTCACTGTCCCTATCGTCACTGTCCTGGTCCATGACACCCACAGCTCTTGGCTGAATGATTTCAAGAACACACCACCCCCAATCTGTTTTCCCAAAATCCATACTCTCCCCCTGGGTCTACTCGCAACCCAGCATAATTGTCATTATCCTAAAATCCTCTTTATTTTCAAATTTTTTTTGTTTTTTGGTTTTTTACTTTGTGTTTGGCTGCTGCATAGCTTGTGGGGGGCTTGCAGGAGATCTGAGTTCTATCCCTGGGTTGGGAAGGTTCCCCTGGAGGAGGAAATGGCAACCTCCTCCAGTATTCTTGCCTGGAAAATTCCATGGATGGAGCAGCCTGGTGGGCTACAGTCCATGGGGTCGCAAGGAGTCAGACATGACCAAGTACACGTGTGTGCATAAGACAGGTTGTGGGATCACAGTCTGCCCACTGGGATCGAACCCAGGCCCTCAGCAGTGGAAGGGTGGGGTCCTAACCACTGAGCCACCAGGGAATTGCCCTAGACGCCTGGAAATCCTCCCCCGGCTCCCATCTTGCTGGGGCAGAGGCGGCAGGCAGAGCCCTGTGTGTCTCTTCTCCAGCCTTCCTGCCTCTCCTCCGAAGGGATCGAACCCAGGCCCTCAGCAGTGGAAGGGTGGGGTCCTAACCACTGAGCCACCAGGGAATTGCCCTAGACGCCTGGAAATCCTCCCCCGGCTCCCATCTTGCTGGGGCAGAGGCGGCAGGCAGAGCCCTGTGTGTCTCTTCTCCAGCCTTCCTGCCTCTCCTCCGACCCCCGCCCCGCCGCGGCCGCGCTGACCCCCGCAGACCGCCCTCCGCCGCCCTGGGAGGCAGCACAGCCGGCTCCCCCCGGCCTGCACGGCGCGGCGCTCGCCCTCTCAAGGACACCGCGCCCGGGGCGCCCCCCGGACCGGCAGCCCGGCCCCCTCCCCGCCTCGTGCTCCTTTCTCTCCAGGAGGGAGAGAGCGGCCCGGTCTGGGGGCTCGGGTTCCGTTAAACATCAACCCTCAGCAGTGTTCACACATACAAATGGGCTTCTTTCCAAAACAGAGACAGACATAGAAAACAAACTTATGGTTGCCCTGGGGGAGAGTGGAGGCATAAATTAGGGGTAGAGCATTAACCGGCACAGTCTACCATATGTAAGGCAAACAGCCCTGCCTCACTGTAGGCTCGGGGTGGGTGCGTGCTCAGCCGCTCGGGCCGGCGGACTCTCTGTGACCCCACGGACTGCAGCCCCGGCTCCTCTGTCCGGGGGCTTCTCCGGGCAAGAATACCGGAGAGAGTAGCCGGTTCCTTCTCCAGGGGGTCTTCTCCACCCAGAGATGGAAGCCTGGTCTTTGGCACTGGCAGGAGGAGTTTTTATCACGGGCCACCTGGAACGCCCCTGTAGCAATATCTCGCGCGCGCGCGCGCGTGTGTGTAATATATAGAGAGAACTGCATGTGCGTCTGAAACCAGCATGATATTTAATTCAACTGCACTGAAATCCAAAACCAAACAACAACAAAAAGTGTGTTCTCACAGCACATCAGCCTCAGAAAAGGCCACTCAGCAACCATGATGGATCAAAGCAAAACAGCCGCTCGGTAATGTCTGACCACTCCCGTGTTCTTGCCTGGAGAATCCTGGGCACGGGGGAGCCTGGTGGGCTGCCGTCTATGGGGTCACACGGAGTCAGACACAACTGAAGCGACTTAGCAGCAGCAGCAGCAATGATGTCTGAACACAGACAAGACGGGGACACCTTCCATCTCATGAAACATCTCACCAAACCGTCCTCACTCCTGGCTAATGCTTCCTAACCAGGTACTGTAGCCTTGCTCTCTGGTCGAGACCCTCCTTCTCCATAAGATTTACTAAGAAATTCAGTCACAGAATGAAGCTCACTTCCTGATACGGCTCATCTAGAACATAACCCAGCTTCCATAAGCTGTCCTCAAAATCCCCAACTCAAATCCGAACCCTGTAATAGGGTTTTTAACATATTGCATTGAACACCTGTTCAATATAATAGGTATTTTCAATATCATCTCACAGCTTCCTGTTGCACTTTCTCCCTCATCTGAACTATAACCAAGGTATTCACCATAGATGTCTTCCAGGAGGTCTTTGTCTTGGGGCATCAATACCCCTTAACACCCAACACTAACAGCCTATGGATTTCATTTTATCGTATTCACTGTCTCTTCATTAGAACATAAGTTCTTTGAAGACAATGACTGGCAGAGTTAGGGCTCCACGAATTTTAAAAAAAATACCTTAATTTAATTTATTTATTTAAAAAGTAAAGGAGGCTGAAGGAGGTCTTAGTTGCAGCATGGGAGCCCTTAGTAGGGGTGTGTGGAATCTACTTCCGTGAGCAAGGGCTGAACCCAGGTCCCCTGCGTTGGCAGGCTGAGTCTTAACCGATGGACTGCCAGGGAAGTCCTTCAGGAATTTTTGTAAAGAAATTATCCAGGAGGAAGTTGAAACCCAGTGTAGAGAGTTGTAGGGGGGGAGGGGCAGCACCCTCTTTTTTGACAACTGACCTCAGTCCTTGGAGAAGGTCTGGCACCAAGCAAGTGGACCCGGGCAGGAGCGAGGGGTTTGGTCCCTGCCTTCCGGCCCGGGGTCCTGGCCCTGCCTCTTAGCTCAGAAGCAGCGGGGAACACCTCCGTGATTCCACCAGGGGGCCCCCTCCTCCCCACCTCCGTTCTTGGCCCAGGTTTGGCTGGAGGCCTTCTCTCCCCTGGTGCCCTCCCAGCCGCTCCGCAGTCTGTCTGCCTCTCCACCTTGGGCAGGAACTCTTCCCTGTGACTTTAGGTTCCTGTCGACTTGCTGTCTTTCAGAATAAGTCGCTGGCATTTCCCTCCTTTCACCAAGATTACACTGAAAATTCGTACACCTGTGTTCATAATACCGCTAGTCACAAACGCTGAACTGTGGAAGTGGTCCAAGAGTCCACTGAAGAACAGATGGGCAAGCAAAACGTGATGGGTCCGTATAATAGGACCCCACCCAGTCTCAAAAAGGAAGATTTTTGGCATCTGTTCAACGTGCCTGAGCCTTGAGGCCATTATGTTAAGTGGGATAAACCAGCCACAAAAGGACAAGTACTATATGACTTCACTTCTATGCGGTTTCCAGGGAACTCAAACTCACACTCAGGACAGTTAACATTGGTTGGAGTGATTCAACCGTATTCAAACTTTCCCAAATGCCTCAGGATTCTTCAGTTCTTCAGTATCACCTCCACCAGGAAGGCCTCCCGGGTTACCCCCTGAAGAGCAGGTCTGCCTCCCTTGTCTGTATTTTGGGTGTGTTTAGTCGCTCAGGCGTGTCCGACTCTGTGACCCCATGGACTGTAGCCCGCCAGGCTCCCCTGTCCACGGGATTCTCCAGGCCAGAATACCGGAGTGGGTTGCCATCTCCTTCTCCAGGGGATCTTCCCCACTCAGGGATCGAACCCAGGTCTCCTGCACTGCAGGCAGATGCTTTACCATCTGAGCTATGAATCGGCAAACACTTTCTGTAAAATGCCAGGTTGTTGGTTTTGTTTTGTTTTGAGGCCTCATGGCGCAGCTCGTGGGATCGTAGTTTCTGTACCAGGGACAGAGCTCTTGGCAGTGAGAGTGCCAAGGCCTAACCTTTGGACCGCCAGGGAATGCCCCAGCTTGTAAATCTTTTAGGCTTTGTAGCACAAAGTTCTCTCCCTGTTGTAATAGGAAAGCAGCCACAGGCAATATGGAAATTAATTAGTGTGGCCATGTTCCAGTAAAACTTTATTTATGGACATTGGAAAAAGATGAGAATACATTCAAGGTTAGTTAAGCTGTAAGACCCATTCTAGGTGGGAGGCGTGGGGGGTGGAGTGCCCTCGAGAGCGAGACAGGCTGTGTGCTGCATGGAGCACACACCGAAAGACAGACACTTGGCAGATGAACCAATTTTCAAAACCCATTTTGGATATGGACCTGTGCTGAGAAGGAAAGGAAGCAGGGTGATAGTTTATATGTTTGTTCACTTATTTTTAAATTGTGTTTATGTATTTGCCATGGCCGCGCTGGGTCTCCCTCGCCGTGTGCAGGCTTTCTCTGCTCTCTTGTTGCGAAGCTCGGGCTCAGTAGTTGCGGTGCACAGACTTAGCTGCCCAGTGGCATGGGGGATCTTCCCAGATCAGGGATCAAACCCGTGTCCCCTGCATTGGCAGGAGGATTCTTAACCACTGGAGCACCAAGGAAATCCTCCATTTATTTATTTTCCCAGGGGCCACAAAGGGAGCTCAAGTTTTAATGCCAGAGAGAAAAACAATACTGGAGAAAATCTACTAGAAGCGAAGAGATGTGGGCTTCAGTGCTGGTTCTTGCCAGTCCCTAGCCACGTGACCACAAGACAGCGTCTACCTTCCCAGCTTCGACGGGCCCGCCCATCGGGTCAACGCGAATAGTCTCTATAGCGTGCGCGTGTCTCAGCAATTTTGTTACCTTCTCCCAAGTTTTCCATCCACTGAGCTTCTACTTATTCCTCAAAGCCTCCTCGTCTATTTGTTTCACTTTCTGCAGCACCACACAGCAAGGAGGATCTTAGTTCCCGGCCAGGGATGGAACCTGAGACCCCCTCCATTGGAAGCTCTGAGTCCTAACCACTGGACCGCCAAGGAAGTCCAGCAAGGTGATATTTAAGAGCGAGCCTATGACAAGGAGAGCTTTTGCCTCCTTTTTCAGTTTTAGGGACCCCAGGATTCTCCATTTTCAACAGCGGCCCCCCTCTGTCCAAGTGCCCCGAGGCACGTGGTTTCTGGCTCCACTCTGAAAAACTTGGGCTAAAGGTGAAAAGGAAAAGTTAATATTCTCACATAACCTCCTGCTCTTTCCGCCTCTGTAACTCAGCTTGCTCCTTGCAAAGTCTAGGTCACATAGTCTCAAAAAGTGGGGACTCACAATACCAGGTGAGGGGTTTATCTCACTCACCCTTGTCCTGCTCTTTGCAACCACCCAGCCCCTGTAAATCCCAAATCATGCCTGTCCGTGTATAAAAACTCAGTAACCCCTTTGTCTGGAGCTCAGAGCTTGCAGGGTTAACCCCGCCGGCGTGATAACCCTGAGTTCTGCAGCAAATGGCGTCAGATCTGCTGCTGAGAACTTTGTAAGATACATTTGCTTTATGCTCATGGCAAGCTCGTCATCAGGGAATACTTGTAGTTTGTGTTCTAGAAGAGGAAACTGGGGCTTCAAGAGGCAAACCCGCTTGCTGAGTTTCCTTCTTTCTTTTGAGCTCTGCTGGGTCTCCGTTGCTTCTAGTTGTGGGGAGTGCGGGGTTGCTCTCTGCTGTGGAGCAATGGCCCCAGGCATGTGGTTCAGGAGCTGTGGCTCCCGGGCTTTGTTGCTCTGAGGCACGTGGGATCTTCTCAGATCAGAGATCGAACCCATGTCCCCTTCACTGTTGGGCGGATTCTCAGCCACTGGATCAGCAAGGAAGCCCCAGTTCCTGAGGGCCTCCATTGTGCCTTCATACCTTGGGTGCGTCCCCTGAGTGGATAGGAGGGACTTGAGTCCCACGTGGTCTGCAAAGCCCTTGAAGTCTCAGTCTCTGAGGTTCCTGCTGTCCTTTCCCCAGCCTCTCCTTCTGGGCCCCCATCCCACCTTGGTTTCCATGGCAATAGCCAACAGCCTCTATCTTCACACCAGGTGGGAGGGAATTTCTATGACCTGAAGAAGGTAGAGGGGGTTGTCTTCGTCCCTTGGGGCTGTTATAACAGAATCCCCACAGATCCGGTGGGTTATGAACGACAGACGTTTCTCTCTTACACATCTGGGCTGGAAGTCCAAGACCCGGGCTCCAGCAGATGAAGCGCCTGGTGAGGACCCCACTTGTGAAAAGTCCAAGGGTCAGTGGCTCAGTCGTGTCTGCCTCTTTGAGGTCCCATGGACTGTAGCCTGCCAGGCTTCTCCGTCCATGGGATTCTCCAGGCAAGAATGCCGGAGCGGGCAGCCTTTCCCTTCTCCAAGGGGATCTTCCCAACCAGGGAATGAACCCAGGTCTCCTTCACTGGCAGGCGGATTTTTTTTTTTTTTTTTTTTTACCATCTGAGCCACCAGGGAAGCCCTTACTGGTTCGCAAATGGCTACATTTGCTGCTTTTTTTTTTTCTTGGCACGTGGCACGTGGCCTCGTATCTACCTCCCCCAGGATGGAACCGGTAACCCCTGCACTGGAAGGCGGAGTCTTAACCATCGGACCACCCGGGAAGCGCTATGAAGGGCCACTTCTAGCTATGTCCACCAGAGGGAGCTCTTGGGGCCTCTTTTATGGGGATATTAATCCCCAGCCCCGAAACCTAATCAATCCCCGAAGGGCCCGCCTTCAGATACAACACACCGGTGGTGAGGATCCGACGACGTACGAATTTGTGCGACGCAAACATTCCGTCCATAGCCAGGGGATGCCAGGAGGCCCGCGTGGCTGGAAAGGAAGGGCTGAGAAAGGCTCAGGCCTCCTGCTGCCCAGGGCGTGTGTCATGCCTGCTTTTGTCCCTGTTAAAATGAACACATTCTTTACAAAAGGATGAAAAATAAGATGAAAATTCCCTGGTGGTCCAATGGTTAGGGTTCTGTGCCCTCACTGCCCAGGGCCCAGGTTCAATCCACGTTCAGGGAATTAGGATCCTGCAAGCCGTCCAGCCATACTGTTAAACAGTAAACGGTTTTGTAGTCTTTTGCGGACGCTAAAGAAATCCCAGATTCTAGGCAGCAGTGGCTGCAAGTGCCAGTAGCTCAAAGCATAGTTATTTAAATAATTAAAAATAAAGCTGTGATTTGTGACAACACGGATTAAATCTCAGGGCATTATGCTAAGTAAAATTAGCCAGGCAGAAAAGACAAATACAGTGTGATCTCACTTATACATATGTGGAAACTTTTTTAAAAAATCGGATTCATAGAGTAGAACAGTGGCTTCCAGGGGCTGGGGTGAGGGTGGGGAAGAGGAGATGCTGGTCGAAGTGTACAAGCTTTCAGTTTTAAGACACATTCTGAGCTCCAGTGTACAGCGTGGCAACTGTGGATGAACATACTGTCATATGCTTGACATTTGCTAAGAGAGCTGATCTTCAGCCTTCATTTGCAACAGAGACACATAAAATCACTCAGATAAAAGCAACCGGACACCGATTTTTAAGATAAATATTTATGAAATAAACGGGTAAGTACATGCAAACGAGCAAAGGCGCTGCATTCCTGAGGCGGGGCTGGGCTGTGGAAAGGCCCATTTGTTTTTCCAATGGAATTGCTGGTGGTGGTCCCGCACATGCACGCGCAAAACCCACACACTGTGATAGACACTCGTCCATCGTTTATGGGAGATGGAAATGGGGCGAGATGCCTCAGTGCATGTGAGGGTGTGAGTGTGTGTGTGAGCGAGTGTGTGTGTGACTGTGTGTGTGACAGTGTGTGAGAGTGCGTATGCGTGTGTGAGTGTGTGTGTAACAGTGAGAGTGTGTGTGAGTGTGTGTGTGAGACAGGGTGTGAGAGTATGCGTGTATGTGTGACTGTGAGTGTGTATATGTGTGTGTGTGACTGTGAGTGTGTATGTGTGTGTGAGTGTGTGTGTGAGAATGTATGCGTGTGTGTGTGACTGTGTGTGTGTGAGAACCATTGGCGAGGAGATCGGGGCCTTCCGGAGAGCGAGACCCATCAGAACTCACTCCCTTAAGGAGGGCTGGGGTCGCTCTTTCACGACGCAGATTCTTGCCGCAGGTTCTCACAAACCTGACTCCCCTCCTCCCCGCCTTTTCTTCTTTTTCTCTTTTGAATTGGCCATGCCACCTGGCATGTGAGATCTTAGTTCCCAGAGCAGGGATCAAACCCGTGGCCCCTGATGTGGAAGCTTCAGTCTTAACCACTGAACTGCCAGGGAATTCACCTTGCCCCCTTTCATCATTCAAGCTGCAGCTCAAATGTCACCTCCTCCAAGAAGCCCTCCTTGCTAGGCGTGCACTCTCCCTCACCAAATTGTCTGTCCCAGGAGTCTCCAACCTTCGGGCCTCAGAACGGTACCTGTTTATGCGAAGAGTTGACTCATTGGAAAAAAACCTGATGCTGGGAGGGATTGGGGGCAGGAGGAGAAAGGGACGACCGAGGATGAGATGGCTGGATGGCATCACAGACTCAATGGACGTGAGTCTGAGTGAACTCTGGGAGTTGGTGATGGACAGGGAGGCCTGGCGTACTGCGATTCATGGGGTCGCAAAGAGTCAGACACGACTGCGCGACTGAACTGTCAGATCGGTGGCAGCATTTGGATTGGAAATAAAGCGCACAATAGATGCTGTGGGCTTGAATCCTCCTGAAGCCATCTCCCTGCCTCCTCATCCATGGAAAAATCGTCTTCCACAAAACCGGTCCCTGGTGCCAAAAGTTGGGGACCACAAGTCTATCCTTCAGGATACTTATCACAATTGTAAATTATCTTGCCCACTTTTGATTTCTAGCAGGTAGATACCATCATTATTGGCATTCAGCAGGTAAGGGAAACAGAGGCATCTTCTGCAGTCCCTGCTGGGGGAGGAAGGCGTACCCTAACTCCCTTTCATCACTCAAGCCACAGCTCAAATGTCACCTCCTCCAAGAAGCCCTCCATGAACACCCAAAGCAGAGTCAATGTAAGGGTCGACGCTGAGTGTGCACAGGTGTAGATGTTACCATTGTCAGTGGAAACCATCAGTAAACAATCTATTAAAAAAAAAAAAACAACAACACTTCCTGCTGGTCCAGTGGTTAAGAGGCTAAGCTTCCACTGTAGAGGCACACGGGTTCAATCCCTGATCAGGGAACCAAGATCCCACATGCCCGCATGCTGTGGACCCCCCCAAAAAAAATCTATGGTAGGAATAGAAAAGAGTTTTATTTCCACTGGATTACAAAATGGAAGAGCATCATAAAGGCAAAAACCACAGGTAACAAATTGTTTCTCAAGAATTATCATTGAATCAGAACATGTGCTTGTAGAGCGAGGATTGGCTGGGGTCTGAAATGGTTGCTTAGTTACGAAGGAGACCTTGAGCCCGTGAGGCTGCAGCTGGCAGCGGTTCGTAGCTAAGGTTTTGAGAACCGGCTGGTGGTAAATGGAATCACGGATAAGCCGGAATGGCTCCCCCACCCCTCACTATGTGAACGTGTCTCCTGTCTTCGTCTTGGCTTCCTCCCCATCATTAACCTGTGCTCCCTCAACTGAGGTTGCGGTGTGACCCGGGTTCTCTTAAATTATAAATCTGAGACATGCCTACCATTAAGCAGAGGTTGAAAAGGAAAATACCCGCAGGCAGGACTCCTGAGCGGCTGCAAAGCACAGGGCGGCCGGGGCTCGATCAGCTAGCCAGGGCCCACGAGGGCGGGTTAATGCTCGACCAGGCGCCCGGCGTCTGGAATAGCTCCCTTGCCGTCGGGGTCAGCACGAGGCTCTCAGGCGGATGTGCAATGTTGGCAGCGCGGAGGCTGAGGCGGCGGGTGGGGCGAGGAGGAAACCGCGGACCTGGGGTGCTGCTTCTCACCCTGGCACTACTGGCCTTTGGAGTCTGATGCTAATCTGGGACTCATTCTTAGTCCCAGGAGAACTGCGGCCTGGCCTCTCCCACCCCCCCGCCATCTCCTGCCCCTTGTGAAAACCCGAAATGTCTCCAGACATCCCCCAAGTGTCTGCTAGGAGGCAGAACCGCCCCTGCGGGAGGAACGGAGCTCTCAGCAGAGCCCGCCGTGAACACGGGGCTGAGCCCCCGAGTCAGATCTTGGTTTAGGAGGTCTAGGAGCATTGCACTGAGAAGTTCCTGCTCTAAACCATCTAAATTTAAAAAAAAAAAAAAATTCCCTTCCATTGATTGTCTAGTGCTTGCGCTTAGTCACTCAGTCCTATCCGACTCTTTCTGACCCCACGCTTCCTTTGTCTGTGAAAATTTCCAGACAAGAATACTGGAGTGGATTGCCATCCATTCCTCCAAAGGATCTTCCCAAGCCCAGGGATCGAACCCAGGTCTCCTACATTGCAGGCGATTTTTCTTTATTTATTTTTTTTTACCAGCCGAGCCACCAGGGAAGCTTCATTGTCCACGCAAGTATTTAAATCATGAAAACATGGAGCTAGTCAAGAGTGGGACGATTGGGGGAAAAAACGAATGGGACCTTTGCATATTGCCAAGCCTTGAATATACATGCAGTTTTTGAGAGAACACTGACTGTATTTCTGAGCACACAAATGGCTCCTTGGATTATCTGTTTCATTTTAATTTATTATTTTATTTTGTGTTTGTACGTGTGATTATGTCCGCGAATTTCTTTGGCAGTTGCTATATATTACCACTAGATGGTGCTCGAAGACAAGAAATAAAGCCGGTTGCGGCGTCTCCAGCAAGACTGCTACTCTCTATTTTACCACGAGGTGGAGCTAGAAGATAAGCGATAAAGCCTTCGGGTCGTCTTCAACAAGTGCGTTCCTCTCTCCTTACAGGTGCCTCTTGTTAGCTGGTTAAATTGAGAAGCCCCACAAGTGAGACACTTAGCGTCACCATCACAGTTTTCCATATTATCCGACTCTAACAGTTTTTCTTGAAATAGGCACACTTTATTCATTTTCTTATTTTATTTTAATTCTAGTTGATTTATTACAAAGTTGTGTTAATTTCTGCTGTATAGCAAAGTGATTGAGACATACAGAGACATTCTTTTTTTAAATATTATTTTCCACTATGGTTTATCACAGGATTTTGAACAAAATCCGTGCTTTACAGCAGGATTAATCCATTCTAGACGTAAAAGCTTACACCTGCTAACCCCGAATTCCCTCTCTTTTCTCCCCAGCCCCTTCCCCCTTGGCAAGCACAAGTCTGCTTTCTGTGTCCAGGACTCCGCTTGGTAGACAGGCTCGTTTGTCATATTTTAGATTCCACACGTAAGTGACCTTACGTGGTGTTTGTCCTCTTTCTGACTTACTTGATATGACCGTCTCTAGTGGCCTTAAAAACAAATTTTAAAAAGTACATCAATTTCAACAGAAAACTGCAGCAGCTGCGATAAATATAAGATGATAGCAAGAGAGAAAAACAGAGAGAGGAACAAGCGGAGGGGAGGCGTCTCTAATTAGAACACTAACCCTATCAGAGCTCCACCCTTGTCATCTCCTTTAGGCTTAATTCCCTCCATCAAGGCCTCAGCTCCAAATACAGTCACGCTGGCAACTGGAGTTTCAGCATTTAGGAGGAGTGGGAAATGACACAGTTGAGTCCACAGCATTTATTTTTAATTCGAGGATAATTGCTTTACAGTGCCGTATTAGTCTCTGCGGTACCGCGAGCTGAGTCAGCTACATGTATGCACACGTCCCCTTGCCCTCATCCCGCCCTTCTAGGTCATCGGGGAGCACCGGGTTGAGCTCCCCGTGCTGTGTAAGGACTTCCCAGTAGTGTCTGCCCCACACATGATAACGTGTGTGTTTCTGCTACTCTCCCAACTCTTCCTGGTGCCTCAGGCGGTAGAGAATCTGCCTGCAGTGCGGGAGACCAAGGTTTGATCCCTGGGTCAGGATAGATCCCCTGGAGAAGGGAAGGACAACCACTCCAGTATTCTTGCCTGGAGAATCCCATGGACAGAGGAGCCTGGCGGGCAACAGTGTCTGGGGTCACAAAGAATCAAAGGCAACTGAGTGACTATCTTGCTCTCAATTCACGTGACTATTGATTTCCGTCATTACTTCTTAAAGACTTCTCTCTCTCTCTCTCTTTTTTTTTTTTTTTTCCGGAAAAGAGCCCTAAATACTCCAATGGAAGACTTGACAATGAATACAAACAGAGTTCTCAAAAGAACTACAAAAGGGAGAGGCGGGAATTCTCCAGCAGTTCAGAGGTCAAGACTCTGCTCTCCCAGCACAAGGATGAGTGCAGTCCCTGGTCAGGGAATTAAGATCCCACAAAGTGTAAAGCGTGACCCAAAAAAGGAAACGAGAAAAAAGCAGATGTGGAGAGAGCAAGAGTGATGGGATAAAGGTGCGGGTGAAGAGAAAAGGAAGGAAGAACACACCCGCTTTGGAAGTTCTGCTGGACATTCATGTAGGTGCACGTGACGGCTGAGAATCTTGATGATTAGCTAACTGAGCCTGAACATCAGTTTTACATATGACACTAGGCACTGTCCCTTGTTTTAATTTATGCTGAAACTCCTAAGCAACGTGACGCCCAGAATGTAGGGGAATATTGTTTTAGTTGAGATTTTGCCAAGTGGGGAACATCATTTCAAAAATCACAGTACCCCGAGCAATGCCGTTCAGGCTACCTGGGTCGTCGGTATATGCCGAGTCGGTTGTCGTGTTACGGTGAGTCAACAGGTGAATCAACAGGTGTGCGGGTAACGTGACCACTTGTGTTTTATTGTTGTTCACTCGCTAAGTCCTGTCCCCCCCTTTGCGACCCCATGGGCTGCAGCGCGACAGGCGTCCGTTCTCCACTAGCTCCCTCGCTTGTTAGACTCACGTCCATCGAGTCGGTGATGCTGTCCAGCCATCTCATCCTCTGTCGTCCCCTTCTCCTCCTGCCCCCAATCTTTCCCAGCATCAGGGTCTTCTCCAATGAATCGGCTCTTTGTATCAGGTGGCCAAAGTTTTGGAGCTTGTGTTTGACTCCAAGCAAAATCATGCCAGAACACTTAGAAGTACATGTTATTATTTTTTATTATAAATGACTTTCCTTTTGTTTTCCCATCATGTTATTGTTAAAATATTATGTTGATGTTTTACTATTATGCATCTAGAAAGGCAGGGTTGGGAGGAGTTGGTTTGGGGGGGGTTTGGGCCATGACACCAGTTTCCTGAGTAGGAACTGAGCTTGGGCCCCAGCAGTGAAAGTGCCGAGTCCTAACCACCACACCTGAGGGGAGTTCTCTAGAAAGGCAGCATTAGCTAGGAGTCTCATCTCAGTATGGTTCATGGAGACGTATAAAATAACATACCTGTTATAAAAGGTGAGCCCTGGGTTTGATAAAGTCAGGAACAACTTAGCCAGGAGAAAGAAAACCGTGACTTTCATATGGACTTTTTGGTACATGCAGGGAGCTATGAGACTGAAGTCAGTGGTTAAGGAGGGAAAAGGAACGAATGAATTTGCAAGATATTATGACGAAGGGAAGGAGAAGAGTAGGAGGTCTCTAAGGAGAAGGACTCTTTCTTAATCAATTTTGTTGGTGTGTAGCTGCTTTCTGGCGTTGTGTCAGTTTCTGCTGCTGTTCAGTTGCTAAGTCATGACTCTGCAACCCCACGGACTGTGACGCTCCAGGCTGACCTATCCATCACTAACTCCCCGAGATTGCTCAAACTCATGTCCATCAAATCAGTGATGCCATCCAACCATCTCATCCTCTGTCAGCACCTTCTCTTCTTGCCTTCAGTCTCTCCCAGCATTGGGGAGTCAGCCAGTGAGTCAGCTCTTCTCATCAGCTGGCCAAAGTATTGGAGCTTCAGTGTCAGCATCAGCCCTTCCAATGAATATTCAAGTTGATTTTCTTTAGGATGGACTGGTTTGATCTCCTTGCTGTTCAAGGGACTCAAGAATCTTCTCTAGCACCCTTCGAAAGCGTGTACACACTTCTTACTGAATGTGAGATTGTGTGAAATGCTTAGTTTCCTGATTACTAGGCTATGATGTGCCTCTTCCACAAAATGTGACCTCCCCGGTTCGATTCTTGAGTCGGGAAGATCCTCTGGAGAAAGGATAATCTACCCACTCCAGTATTCTTGGGCTTCCCTGTGGCTCAGCTGATAAAGAATCCTCCCGAAACGTGGAGACCTGCGTTCAGTCTCTGGATTGGGAAGATCCCCTGGAGAAGGGAAAGGGTATGCACTCCAGTATTCTGGCCTGGAGAATTCCATGGACTAGAGTCCATGGGATTGCAAAGAGTCAGACATGACTGAGCGACTTTCGCTGAGGGAGAGGCATTTGCTGTCTCTTCACTGAGGCATCTCCTGCACCTGGAACAGTGCCTGGTGTGTGGGGAGCACCCGACAGCTGTTTGTCTAGTGGACGAATGGAAGTTTCTTGTGAAGACAGATTGCGTGAAAGCAGAGTTCATAGAAAACTTACTTGGAGGACGTACAACTATACTTTAAAACTGTAAAGGTGATGGAGTTATATGCACTGTATTTATATACCTGTCTATTCATCTTAATTGTATTTTTTTTTTATAGGGTTAGGGCATTTGGGATCTTTGTCCTTGACCAGGGATTGAACTTGCACCCCCTGCATTGGCAGCACAGAGTCTTAACCCCTGGGAAGGGACCACCAGGGAAGTCCCTTAAGTTTAATTTTTATAAATAACATTTATCATATACAACTTAAAAATCTCTAGTCAGAATAAGCCTTTTTAAAAAATACAGAATAAGCATTTAAACCAGAGTTGCTATCCACTATCTTCTCTGATAGAATTCACATCTGTAAGACCAAAATTATTTAAATAGTAACACTAAGATATTTTATGCCTTTTCAACACTCATTCCCTCATAATTGTAAATGGCGTTTCTAGCAGCTATGTAGTAAGTGATATCACAACAGATTGAATGCAGAATCAGGTACAAGATTTCAGCTGTCTTCTATTAACTCAGACAACAAATAGATTGCAAAACTGTAAAACAATGCAACTTTTCCCACAAAATAATTTTTGGTTTTAGAAAAAAGTAATTATTAAAAAAAATCATGTTACTTATGATAGCACATAATGGGTTGGTGATTGTGGGAAATTGATATATAAAAACATTAAATTAAGTTGGTCAAAATAGTACACTCTGGAACACAGGAACTGTAAAATGGTCTTTTGGGACCTATTCACATTTATTATACAAGTTACACTGAAAAAACAGGAGCTCTATCTATGTATGCATGTGTATGTAAGTAAATACACAGACTGTATTAAAAGCTGGAGTGTGTATCTGTGTGTGTGTGTGTGTGTGTAAACGTGACCACATTCACCCGTTCATCAAATCCTTATTGACCGTCGACTGTTGTGAGCAAGACAGCCTCTTTAATGGAGCACACATACAGGCAGAAGGGAACAGTCAAGAAACGCAGAGAGAACTTCAGAAAGGCTGTGTGTTATGTGGCTGTGTGTGAGAGAGATGCTAGGAAGGAATGTGTAAACCCACTTTTCCACAGGATGACAAATACGATTATTTTAAAAGAAAAACTCAAAAGCGGAACCTGCCGCAACCTAAAAGTGAACATCATTGCAAAGTAGAGTTTCTACAAAGAATGCACAAGCAGTAAATGCGAATTAGAGAAAAAAGTGGAAACTCATTAAAGCCAGAAGAGAAGCGTTAGCCCCACTCTTCAGCGACTGTCGGCGTTATCACTAGATTGACATCTATTCTTATGTCTCACTTTCTAACAAAAATATGTGTACATGTGAAATTCATGGAAAGTAGATTTTCCATGTATTATTTTGTTTTTCACTCAAAAATATATCTTCTATATCAGTACCTTTCTTGTAAACTGACAGAAGCAGGTTTAAAAATATCTTGTAAAACTATGTCACAGTATCAATGAAACTCTATCAACTATCCATAAATTATGCGCTTAAATTACAAATGTCAAATGGTGAAAACTGCATTGTGTCTGTAAGAATAACTGATAGCCTTCATTTGTAAAAAATTTTTATAAATTAATGGGGGAAAAGTTAATTCACCTTTAACTTAAGAGATACATAAGCAAAAGCATTCATAAGCAGCCAAAGAGAAAACATATATAATCAAAAATAGATAAAGATGTACAAATACTTGTACTACAAATAAGATACATTTCTGCTCACCTTCTGACAAAAATTAAATGATTGTAATACATCAGTGATGGACAAAGTAAAAGTTGCTCAGTCGTGTCCGAATCTTTGCAACCCCATGGAGTCCATGAAATTCTCCAGGCCAGAATACTGGAGTAGGTAGCCTTTCCCTTCTTCTAATCCAGGATCTTCCCGACCCAGGGATCAAACCCAGGTCTCCCACATTGCAGGCAGATTCTTTACCAGCTGAGCCACAAGGGAAGCCCAAGAATACTGGAGGGGGTAGCCTATCCCTTCTCCAGGGGATCTTCCCAACCCAAGAATCAAACAGGGGTCTCCTGCATCGCAGGCAGATTCTTTTCCAATTGAGCTATGAAGGAGGCCTAGATACATACTCAAATACTGTCAGTTCAGTTCAGTTCAGTCGCTCAGTCATGTCCGACTCTTTGCGACCCCATGGACTGTAGCCCGCCAGGCTCCTCTGTTCACAGAATTCTCCAGGCAAGAATAACGGGGTGGATTGCCATTTCCTTCTCCAAGAGAAACTTCCTGACCCAGGGATTGAACCCACATCTCCTGCGTCTCCCGCACTGGCAGGCAGACTCTACCACTGAGCCAGGAGGGAAGCCGAGTTGGAGATGAAGAAAGCCTGATTCAACGTGTTGCTTTGGGAGGGATTTTTCCATTCTCTGTGACCTTGGATACTGGCATTTTCAGAAGGGAGTGCTCATCCAAAGCCGGAATGATGACAGCTACCTGCCACTTGAGCTCTCCTCGGGGAACAACTCGTGAACCGAATCCCGATGACTCCTCCTTCCAGGGAATTTAAGGTCCAGTGAAGGTAGGTTCCTCTGAAGGGGGCACTGAAGTCATGGCCTGGCAGCAAAGTGACCAAGGGCATGAAGTGTGGCGGGAGGGCGGCAGGGGCACCCACCTGCGCCCTCTCTTCACCCTCCAGACCTTGTGTTAGGGCCGCTCAGGGAACTGAAGACACGTTCATTATCGTGATGGAAGATCTTGCCTTTCCCCTGTGGCTGCTGGGCTCAGCACTGTTAGTGCCACCCCGGGAAGGAAGGGGGTCACTCACTGCCCGCGGTCATTTCCAATCATGCATTCCTGTTGCCTTAGTTGGGTAACTCAGAAAAGCCCCCTAATCTAATGTTTTGGGAACTCAGTCTCCCTACCGGTCATTATTTTCCAGTTTTGGGCTGCGCCGGGTCTTCCCTCCCTCGCGGGCGTTTCTCCCTCTGCTGGGGTGCGTGGAGGCTGCTCTCTAGTCGTGGTCCACAGGCCGCTCACCATGGGGGCTTCTCCGGCATGGAGCGCAGGCCCCAGAGCACAGACTCAGTAGTTATGGTGTGTGGGCTTAGCTGCTCTGCGACTTGTGGGAAATTCCTGGATCAGGAATTGAACCCGTGTCCCCTGCATCGTCAGGAGGATTCTTAATTACCACGTTCACCAGAGAAGTCCCCTACTGGTTAAATACCGATAAAACTGAATATTGCATGCTCACTTGCAAAATTAAACTGTATTGAGGAATTTGAACCAAATAGACTGATCTGTAAGAAACCTGAATAAAAGTCACAGAATTCTGCTTCCTGCAGGAACAGAACCCCAGATTTCCCCAGATGAGGCACCCTGGTAGTTTAATATAATCTATACTGTTGTTTTGCTATGGCTAAGTCGTGTCTGACCCTTCACGGCCCCATGGACTGCAGCACGCCAGGCTCCTGTCCTCCTCTGTCTCCCAGAGTTTACTCAAACTCATAACCACTGAATCGGTGATGCTATCTAACCTTTCCACTATAGCAAACAACAAACACCCAGACACTTAACATTCTAGGCTGTGAGACGTCAGGACAACCCTTTAAGTTAGACTAGAGGCATGAAGCACAGAGTTTCTCAAACAAGGTAAGTTGTCAGGCTCGGTTGTGGCAGAGTCCAAGCCAACTCGCCAGTGTTAGACTTGTGGACATACTGACATAATCTGGGTGATTAGGGAGGGCTGCACTTGGAATGCTTTTGAGAGTGGATTAACTTACAGGATTGTGGAGGGAGATGAGTTTAAAACGTGTTATCTTTTCCTCATAACAACCCTAAGGAATCATTGCCCAGACGTGACCAAGGACAGCTCTCCAGACTGACTCACGTCTTTTGGGGGATGAATTGTGGCCGGGCAAATGTCAATTTTTATGTTGGTTTCATTGGGGTTCTGATGCTTCTTTTCTAAAATTGAAATATCAGAGTGGAGTCGCCATTCCTGATTAGGGAGGGCTGCACTTGGAATGCTTTTGAGAGTGGATTAACTTACAGGATTGTGGAGGGAGATGAGTTTAAAACGTGTTATCTTTTCCTCATAACAACCCTAAGGAATCATTGCCCAGACGTGACCAAGGACAGCTCTCCAGACTGACTCACGTCTTTTGGGGGATGAATTGTGGCCGGGCAAATGTCAATTTTTATGTTGGTTTCATTGGGGTTCTGATGCTTCTTTTCTAAAATTGAAATATCAGAGTGGAGTCGCCATTCCTGACAGCCTGAAAAGAGATGGGCAAATGAGTGGGGAAAAGAAGGGGAATTAAGAGAGTTTTTTCTCAGTTTCTGAAAGCTCTCTGTCTCTGATTTGAGATGTATGTCTCTTCATGTCTCTCTCTTTCTCTCTCTTTTCTCTCTCTCTCTGAGCTTTGATAATTATCTGCTACAAGAGTTGACCATCTTACTCCCCCCCCTTCCTCTGTATGTACATTTTAATATGTTTATTTGGCCTGGGCTGGGTCTTAGTCGCTGCCCGGGCTTCCTCTAGTCGCAGCGAGCAGGGCTACTCTCCGCTGCAGTGCAGGGCTTCTCACCGAGGTGCTTCTCTCGGCGTGGAGCCCAGCTCTGGGCACGTGGGCTCAGAAGTCGCAACACGCAGGCCCTAGAGCTCGGGCTCGGTAGTTGCGACACACGGACGTCGCTGCACCACGGTACATGGGATTTTCCCTGACTGGGGATCTAACCGGGGTCCCCTGTATTGCCAGGTGGATGCTTTAGCACTGAACAGCCAGGGAAGCCTTCTGTGTTTCTGTTTTGAGATGTATGGGTCTCTCCCTTTTGTCCCTCTCTCTCTCTCTCTGAATTTTGCTAATTGTCTGGTACAGCAGCTCATCACCTTCCCCATTCCCCTCCTCTGTGTGTATTTGACATGGGCGGTTGCATACCCAGCACTTATTCTTCTCCCACCCAATTCTTCCTAATGTGGCATTTATCACCCAGTCACATCAACTCTGCGACCCCACGGACTATACAGTCCATGGCATTCTCCAGGCCAGACTACTGGAGCGGGTAGCCTTTCCCTTCTCTAGCGCATCTTCCCAACCCAGGGATTGAACCCAAGCCTCCCACACTGCAGGTGAATCTGTACCAGCTGAGCCACAAGGGAACCCCAAGAACACTGGAGTGGGTAGCCTATCCCTTCTCCAGGAGATCTTCCCCACCCAGGAATTGAACTGGGGTCTCCTGCATTGTAGGCAGATTCTTTACCAACTGAGCTATCAGGGAAGCCATTCTTCCTGATAAAATTGTCCCAATTTTCCTTGTAACAACCCTTCTGCAATCCGGCCCTCCTATTACAATGAAAGCTGATTCATCCCCAGTTGCAGGGTAATGATAATTGTTTTAGGATTGACCAGCCCTTGACACAGTGAAATATCAGGTAGTACTTCCTGGGAAATAGATGGGGAAACAGTGGAAACAGTGGCAGACTTTATTTTTTTGGGCTCCAAAATCACTGCAGATGGTGATTGCAGCCATGAAATTAAAAGATGCTTACTCCTTGGAAGGAAAGTTATGACCAACTTAGATAGCATATTCAAAAGCAGAGATATTACTTTGCCAACAAAAGTCCATCTAGTCAAGGCTATGGTTTTTCCAGTGGTCATGTATGGATGTGAGATTTGGATTGTGAAGAAAGCTGAGCACCGAAGAACTGATGCTTTTGAACTGTGGTGTTGGAGAAGACTCTTGAGAGTCCCTTGGACTGCAAGGAGATCCAACCAGTCCATTCTGAAGGAGATCGGCCCTGGGATTTCTTTGGAAGGAATGATGCTAAAACTGAAGCTCCAGTACTTTGGCCACCTCATGCAAAGAGTTGATTCATTGGAAAAGACTCTGATGCTGGGAGGGATTGGGGGCAGGAAGAGAAGGGGACGCCAGAGGATGAGATGGCTGGATGGCATCACCGACTCAATGGACATGAGTTTGGGTGAACTCCGACATGAGCACCAACATGAGTTGGTGATGGACAGGGAGGCCGAGCGTGCTGCAGTTCATGGGGTCGAAAACATTGACACGACTGAGCGACTGAACTGAGCTGAACTGGTTAAATATCATATCACTGTATCTGTAATTGAAAGTGGGTTCCGGCTGCTCAAAACTCAAAGGCCACTAGAGAGGCCGGGTTGATGGAAAGGAACATTTGCTCTGTTTTAGATGCTGGCAACTGGTGGGGGGACTGAACTCCCTCTGCCCGCCCCAACCCTACCCCCACTGACAATCAGGGGCCAAGAGCATTTATAGACAGAGGGAGAAACAGCAGGAACAGTCAGACGATGCAGAAGCAGCACAGCCAGCTCTGACGGTCGCCTTGAAACTGGCTGTCAGTGGTCTGGCCAGCGCTGTCGCCGCTCATCCTCAGCTCCAGGCTTCGTCCCCATCTCTTTGAGGCCAGTTCTCAGAACTGTGGCAGCTTATGTTGTGGCTACAGTTCGGTCATCATCTGGTGGGGGCTTCAGTATCTGCAAGACCGCTCACAGAATATGGCTCAGAATACTGTCTATAGCCCCTGAGAGGGAACTAAAGGCCCTTGGCTCTGCTTCTTGACCCAACTATTACTATTTGACCTCCTTTGACTGTTTTCCTTTGCTTCTGCATTTTCTCACTTTTCTGATTAAACTTATTCTTTGGCTAAAATTTTTTCCACAGCCTAAAGGCAGGCTGAGGACACAGGAGGCGAGAACCAGAGGGTCCTCCTCCACTTCATATGAGAAAAGGAAAAAACCCAGATGGGAGAATGCTGCTAAACCGACTCGCCCAATAAGCAGAGGTGCTGAGAACAAAGACATTATTAAGGCAAGAATAAAATGTTGGCACGTAAAGGACAGAAGTCAGGGACAGGACTGGGAATCACGGAATGAAGAGGCTGGATTTTTGTTCCAGGAAAAGTACAGAACTGCCTCTTGCAAATGGTAAGTTGTATAGAGCTGCAAATAACTGCTCTAAGGACATGTTTAGAGACCCGATCCTAAGCCTCCTCTTCTCCCTGGCTATAAAACTCAGGGTTAATTGGTCAGTTGACTTCATTCTGCATGATCATGAAATGATAAATAAAATTAAATGCCACAGGAAAGAAAACTCAGAACCAGACATAGAAATCCCTCTTGGCTTACCTAAATTCAGCAGCATGACTGGGTAACATTAGTTATCCACCTTTTAAGCCATCCTTCATCACGCGCCCCTCCTAACAGCCCCCCGAGAGAGCTTATATTTTTTAACGTTCTTTTTTCTTTTTAAATGTTTTCTTTGTTTGGTTTTGCCTGCGCTGGGTCTTCATTGCAGTGCACAGGTTTCTCATTGTGGTGGCTTCTAGGGCAGACTCAATCCACAGCACGTGAGATCTTCCAAGATGGGGGATCGAACCTGTGTCCGATAAGTGGATTCTTATCCACTGCACCACCAGGAAAATCCAAAACTGTATTCTGAATCTATGTCTTCTGGAGAACTGCCATGCTTCCATGCTAACTCCCTCAGTCACGTCCAACTTGTTGTGGCTCCTCTGTCCTTGGGATTTCCCAGGCAAGAACACTGGAGTGGGTTGCCATGCCCTCCAGGGGATATTCCTGACCCAGGGATCGAACCTGTGTCTCCTTCAGCTGCTGCCCTGCAGGCAGGTTCTTTACCACTGAACCATCAGGGAAGCCCAAGAGCTGCCACAGCTTTAGCATGTAAATAGTCCCCAAAAAGTGACTTTTAGCTAAGCCTAAGGAGAACACGGAATGGATATTATTACACAGGGCTTTCCACTACTGATAATACATTCTAGATTAAAGTGTATGTGTGTACTTTTTTTCTTCAGGTTACATAAATTTTCCTTGCAAAGAAGAGGATGAATCCTCTAAAGATACACGGCTTTGTTCACATTTGGAGCAGAGAGAGAAGCTCTTGTGGAAACAGTGGAAGGAGAGAAGGAAATTAGCCTGGCAGTCATCTTCAACTCTGAAGGATTTATCTGGGTTTTTCAGCTCAGCAACAATATTACAAGTGTGGTCCTTACACACTGTGGAAAGAGACAAAGCTGTCTGCATTTAACTCTGCAAAACAACAGCTGCTTGTTCATTGACTGCATTTAACTCTGCAAAACAACAGCTGCTTGTTCATTGACAAATTATCCTACAGGGATGCTGAACAGTTGAAGGCCTTCCTGGACGCGGTCTGTCAAAACAAATCCCAGCCACCCATGAAACACCATCATGATTGGGGTGTTTTTGGTGGGAGGAACACACAGAAGGAAACGGACAGAACTCCACCTCACCAAGTCCATGACAAGCCCGGCGATGTGCCCTTTAATACAGAAAAAGCAAATGCAACTCTCTCCCCTCTGAAGATGACTTTGTTCAAGTCACCAACACTTCCCAGAACAGGACTCTTAGAAAATCAAGGAACAAAGAGGGAAAAAAATGCTATCACCTGGTCGAGAGATGAATGAGGGGTCCCTGAAAGAAAGTAACCCTGAACTAAACAGAAATTGAAGACCGATTCCTTTGAGTATACAGAAAGTAACAAGGATGAACTGCTGCATTCGGAAGGTCAAGAAAAACCTAGAAATTCAACATGTGGATCTACACGCAAGACCATCTCCACTGAAAATGCTCAGACTGTTGTCTCAATCCAGGCTCTCTCTTGCAAAAAGGTTTGGAGTTTCCATCAGAACAAATATATAGCCATGCCAACCTAAGGTGGGACGACCTTGACACTCACCCAGAATTCTGGCAAGGGTTCCCCAACCTGGGCAACACCTGTTACATGAATGCAGTTTTACGGTCACTGTTTGTGATTCCCTCATTTGCTGATGACTTACTCATGAAGGGCCTATCGGAGGAGAAAATTCCCTTTGTTGCTTTTATTACATGCTTGACCCAGCTACTTGCTTTAAAAGATATTTGTAACCTGGAGGGCAAGAAAGAGCTACTTGTCAATATTAAAAATGCTATTTCAGCCGTCGCAGAGACTTCCTCCGGCAATGTGCAGTATGATGCTTATGAGTTTTTAGGGTACTCTTTAGAGCAGCTGAGAGAAGACATGGAAAAATTAACCACCACTTTGAAAACAGAGAGGAAAACGGGGACGGAAATTCATCTTTGCAGATGTATGCGGATAATGCTGCCTGCCAGACGTTTGTCCTGTTGTGGCTAACTTTGAGTTTGAATTGCAGCGCTCCATTATCTGTAAAGCCTGTGGACAGGTCGTTCTCAAGACAGAGCCAAGTCATTATCTTTCTATCAACCTTCCCCAAGAAATGAAACTACAACCGTCCTCTATTCAGAATTCTTTTGATCTTTTCTTTAGGGCAGAAGACCTTGAGTATAGCTGTAACGAATGCACCCACGAGACATCTGTTGCAATGCACAAAATTTGAATTGCAGCACTCCATTATCTGTAAAGCCTGTGGACAGGTCGTTCTCAAGACAGAGCCAAGTCATTATCTTTCTATCAACCTTCCCCAAGAAATGAAACTACAACGGTCCTCTATTCAGAATTCTTTTGATCTTTTCTTTAGGGCAGAAGACCTTGAGTATAGCTGTAACGAATGCACCCACGAGACATCTGTTGCAATGCACAAATTCAGTAAGCTTCCCAGGGTGCTCATCGTCCATCTGAAACACTATAGCTTTAATGATGCTTGGTTGCTAGCGAAGGATAACCAGCCAGTTGCTATTCCTGAATTTTTATACTCATCTTCTCATTGCAGTGCGAGCACCAAGTTACCTTTTCCTACTGCCGGTAACACACCTCCCGGGGACTCCAAAATGCTAAAGTCTCTCCAAAATGCTAATGTTTTCTGAGATCCTCGCCCCCTCGTCACCTTCAAAGAAGTTGATCTCAGAATCCAGCGATTCCTTGGCAAAGAATGCTGAACTGCTAATGTTCCGGAAGATTGTTGAAGGGTCAAGCCAAGAACAGCAGCAGAGAGACCTGGAAAATGGTCCTAAATGGAATAAAATAGCTTCAGAAATGGCAGAAAAGGAGCTGCCAGCAGCTGACTCAGGGATGGATCAAGAACACACATATCTTATGGTCTGTAGGGATGGAAGTGAGCTTACCAGCAGCCCACACCAAGTCTCAGAGAGGCTCAGCTCCAGGAGGCGCCTTGAAGGTCAGACCTTAAGAGATCTGGGGAAGCAGCGCATTCGTAGAGCAGACGTGGGCAGTGTCACGGAGTCCACTGAGGACTTTTCTAAGGCTCATGAAACAGGATTCCAGAAAGATCTCAAGGCATGGCTGAAAAACTGCAGAAGTGCAACAGGAAAAGAATTTCAAGGAATTTCCCTGAAGGGAATCACCTCCAGGCGTCAGGAGCTGGGTGCCCAGGAATACACAGAAAAGGACTTCCAAGATCATCAGAAAGATCACAGGGACTCCCTCGGTGCTTTGGGTTCTGATACGAACCCTGGAATTTTAGACAGGGAGGACACAGAAACTGAAGCCGAAGGGTAAAAGGAAACGCCTACTGGCTCATCGCGTCATCAGCCATCTCGGGAGACCCCCAGATTCAGACCATCACATCAGCGATGTTCACGACTTTCAGAAGCAGGCCTGGTTCACGTCCCATGACCTACTAGTATCAGAAATCCAGGAGTCTGTGATGCAGGAGGCTAGGCTTCACACTGGCTATCCCTTCTTTTATATGTGCAATGAGATCTTTCAGGCGCTGTTGAGAAAGGCAAGGAATTCTCACTTAGAGTGGAGAGAGGGGAGATCCCTCAAGGGGCGTAAGAAACAGATGACTCTGGACTTCACTGGCCGCTCAGTGGGTAAGAATCTGCCTGCCAGTGCAGGGGCCACGAGTTTGATTCCTAGTCCGGAAGATCCCACAGGCCGCACAGCAACTATGCCCGGGGGCCACAACTTCTGAGCCTATGCTCTGGAGCCTGGGAGCCGCAGCTGCCGACGCTCAAGCATCTGGTGGCCACGCTCCCCAGCTGGAGAAGCCACCGCAGCGAGAAGCCCGCTCACTGCGGCTGGAGAGGAGCCCCAGCTCACCGCAACGAGGGCAAGCCTGCTCACCGCAACGAGGGCAAGCCTACTCACCGCAACGAAGGCCCAGAGCAACCAAAAAGGAAAAATAAACAAAGATTTTAAAAAGAAAGAGGTTTAACTTAAAAAAATAAAGGGGGAAAGAAAGAGATGACTCTTGCACAAATCTGCTTGCCAGTCCCTCTTCCTCCATGGAAGGAAGATTCTGAACTCTACCCAGAGATGAGAAGACAAGGAGCTTGAGAGTGACGTTCAAACAGAAACTCTTCTTATGGGAAATAACCATGCTAACTCTGCAGCAGGCCCCGAAGCTCAAACTGAGATGGGTCGTCCTAGCCTGTAGATTGGAAAATCACTTTTCGCGTTAATGGGGTGGTTTTCAAAATGTTGGTCCTGCAGTGGCAGCAGTAGCCGGAGGCTGGTTAGAAATGAACCGTCCTGGATCCCGTTTCAGACCAACCGAATCAGAAACCGGAGGTGCGACTCAGTAATTGATGGAGATCTGGTGTTCCAGAAAATAAGAGCTGCTGCTCTATTGTGAAGGGTATCTTCGTATGTTTCACTAGTGTATATATGAGTTGTTTGTTTTATGTAAAGGATTTTTTTTTGTTTTACGTAAAGGATTTTAATTGTGTGTTTTCAAGTTCCTCACACGCATGTATACCTTTCCACTGTAAATGAGTTAAAACCCCAACCAATACATGTATAACTGACTGGACTTCACAAAGTTTTGTGACTGATTACTGGTAAAATTTGCTATTTTACAATACAATCAACTGTAGTTTTACATTCTTCCAGGAATTGCAGGGAAATAATTAATGGGAAATTGAGTATATTAAAAAATTACATGAGATTGATTTTGAAAATTCAAAAGCATCTTAAAATGTTGCTGAAGTTATTAATATGAATAAGACTATAAATATTCATACATGTATAACATAACCTGGTAGCCAAGGCTTAAACAGTCTTACAGTACTGAGTATCAGTAGGTCATAGGAGTAAGGGTATGAAAGATGAGAGGATTTTGTGAGTACAAAGAGATAGAGTCCTGGTAAGGAAAAAAATAACTAATCTTGGTGGGAAATTCCCTGGGGTTCCAGTGGTTAGGACCTGGGGCTTTAACTGCCAGGGGCCCAGGTTCAATCCCTAGTTGGGGAACTAAGACCAAAAAAAGGAAAAAAAAATCCTGGTGATGTATAAAATATAGGACAAGTTTACACAGATGCAGGAAAGAGGAGGTGGGAGGAAGCAAACAGAACTATGCACAAGGTTTTTTAAAGTATTATTTTTAGCATTTAAGGGGGAAAGACAGAAAGTACTGTATAAAAAAGAAACATTTTTTTTAAATTAAAAAAATAAAAATAAGGAATTAAAAAAAAAGAAACAAACATGTCAATAATTCCACTGTTAGTATTTTTGTGTTCTCTTCCAATCCTACATACATAACTATGAAATATAAATTTGTTTACACATGGTTTAATGTCCACAATAATGTGCTTGTCCATGTGTTACCTCACCTGCTCTGCTCTCTCTACACATGTGTGCTTGACCTTCTTGGGCATCACTGGAGGGCAGGGAAAGCAATCAGAACAATAACTCTATAAGCCTACCCATGCATTGGGAGGGTCACAGGCAGGAAGGCCAGGGGTCTCCAAACAGAGGAAATAGGCTGCAAGTGTCAGACATTTTTCTCTCTTAAGCGGCAGGAGGAAACAAACTAGCGATATATTTTTTTTCTATATATAAATTTAAAAGGAGGTTTCCCTTAAAATACTGTGTTGCCGTAATGACACCTGGCTTCACCTGAAGTTAACTATTCTCAAACCTTGAGATAACCAATGCATTTTTCTTATGGGAATGTTTGTCTTAAGCTACGTTAATGTACTATGCATTTACCCCAGACTCTGTCTTCAAGTAGGTTCCACCTAATGGCTCAGAATTAACTTGACAAACCAGTATGTTATACTGAAACATTGTTCTCCTAATCTATGTAAACGAAACTATTTGTATGGTAATCTGCCCTTCTACAAGCTTCAAGTCAATCGTTTTATGGCCCAGGATGAATCATCTGGTGCCAACATTATCCCAAAATGCATCTTATGGATGGGGGGCCTGATGCCATTCTGAGTTTTAAGACATTCCTTTCTTTCATTAACAGACTGCTAGTGACTATATAATATCCAGCTGAAGACTGGCAGGGGGGTACTCATTCTGCCCCATTCTGACGCCTATGCCAGAAGCTTTCTCTATCTCCTTTATACTTTAATAAAACTTTATTACACAAAAGCTCTGAGCGATCAAGCCTGTCTCTGGCCCCAGATTGAATTCTTCTCCTCCAGAGGCCAAGAATCCCGGTGTCTTTTCATTCAGCAACAACCTTTCAGCTGTTGTGAAGAAGTGAAGTCGCTCAGTCGTGTCCGACTCTTTGCGACCCCATGGACTGTAGCCTACCAGGCTCCTCCCTCCATGAGATTCTCCAGGCAAGAGTACTGGAGTGGGTTGCCATTTCCTTCTCCAGGGGATCTTCCCAACCCAGGATCGAACCCTGGTCTCCTGCATTCCAGGCAGACACTTTAACCTCTGAGTCACCAGGGAAGCCCTTTGTAAAGCCCTTTAAAAAGTAACAGCCAGGTTTTGTGAATGGAAATGTAGGGCTCAAGTCACATTCTGCTTTCAAAGTCATAATAAGAACAGATGAATTAAAGTGAAAAAATAAAAGCGGTAACTCTAAAACCCATTGCATTTACAGATGCCACGAGAAGGAAGGCCGTCAATTCCAAGGTCAAAGTCTCCTTCACACCATGATAGCGCCACGGACGGGTGAACCCAAAGGTGCGGTCCCACATGCTGATTTACATAAACCAACCTCGATGCGGTGAGGTTAACGGAAACTGCCAGGCTGCGTGGATACCAGAGATCTGCAATGGACGCTTGATTTTCATTTAACCCCTTTATGTATATGTGTCCTCACCCATGACTTCACGAGGTCTCCTAGCTTCGCTCCCAGATGTTCCCTCCACATCCACACCCTCTGTTCCTCTGCCTCCAGTTATCTTTGCCTTCTTGCGCATTTCTTTTCTTCTCCCCCAGGGCACCGTCAAGTGTAAAGAAAGCTCAGTATCCAAAAAAGGAAGTCGTGGTAAGCAATCATCTTTTATTTATTTTATTTGTTGATTTACAATGTTGGGTTCGTTTTTGCTCTAGAGCGAAGTGATTCAGTTATACAGATATGCAGTCTTTTTCATATTCTTCTCCATTATGGTTTATCCCAGGGTACTGAATATAGTTTCCTGTGCTCTGCAGTAGGACACTGTTGGTTATCCATCCTATATACAGTCGTTTGCATCTGCTAATCTGAAACTCCCAGTCTACCCCTCTCCCACCCCTCTTCTCCATGGCAACCACAACCTGTTCTCTATGTCTGTACATCTGGTCTTGTTTCACAGACATGTTCATTCGTGTCATATTTTAGATGACACAGGTAAATGACACATGATATTTTCTTCCTCTGACTCATTTCACTTTGTGTGATGATCTCTAGGTCTATCTGGATCTCTGCAGATGGCATGATTTCACTTTTTTATGGCTGAGTAAGCTCTGGGAGTTGGCGATGGACAGGGAAGCCTGGCGTGCTGCAGTCCACTCTTTGCTGGGGTCACAAGGAGTCGGACACGACGGAGCGACTGAGCTGAATATTCCACAGTATACACGTACCACATCTTTATCCGTGCATCTGGTGATGGACATCTAGTTGGCTTCCATGTCCTGGCTGTTGTAAATAGTGCTGTGGTGAGCACAGGGCTGCATGTATCTTTTCAAATTATAGTTTTGTCTGACTGTGTGCCCAGGAGTGGGATTGCTGGATCATATGGAAGCTCTACGTTTAATTTTGTGAGGAATCTCCATGCTGTTTTGTATAGTGGCTGCACCAGTTCACGTTCCCACAAACAGTGCAGAAGGGTTTCCTTTTCTCCACACTCTTTTCAGTGTTTGTTATTTGTAGGTGTTTTTTTTTAGGGGACACCTCATGGCAGGTGGGATATTAGTTCCCCAACCAGGGATCGAACTTGTGCCCCCTGCTGTGGAAGCTGGACCACCAGGGAAGTCCCCAAGGCAAGAACTATAAATGCAGGTACAAACTTATTATTAGCGACAGAGCGCAGCAACAAGCGGGAGAGCACACGGAGAAACATTTTGTGTGGTTAAGGCAGAACCAACGCAGAGATGCATGCCCAAAGAGAAAGGACGCGGTGTTCTAGAGAGGAGGCGTGGGCAGTTAAGTAGTTTAGACAGGACAGGTCTTCTGGGTCTTTGTTTACCTTTACCCGATGATCTGACTCTTTTTCCACACTTGACCTACCCCAGGACCCTCCCCTGGGGTATACATGCACCCTTCAGCTGAGATGGATCTCAAAGTGAAGGCTTCTGGAGAAGCAAGACCCATTATTCAATATTGTGTGTGTTCAATCACTACGTCCTGAGTCTTTGCAACCTCATGGGCTGCAGCATGCCAGGCCTCCCTCTCCATCACTATCTTCCAGAGTTTGCTCAAACCCATGTCCATGGAGTCGGTGACGCCATCCAACCACTTTATCCTCTGTCGTCCCCTTCTCCTGCCCTCAATCTTTCGCAGCATCAGAGTCTTTTCCAGAGTTGGTTCTTCGTCCCAGGAGGCCAAAGGCTCATTATGGCCTGGAATTACCCTCTGATTTTTTTACCCTATGAAGGCTTTTGCACATGTGTGGTGCTGGAGAAGACTCTTGAGAGTCCCTTGGGCAACAAGGAGATCAAACCACCCTGTCCTAAAGAAAATCATTGGAAGGGCTGATGCTGAAGCTGAAGCTCCAATACTTTGGCCACCTGATGAGCCAACTCATTTGAAAAAACCCTCATGCTGGGAAAGATTGAAGGCACAAGGAGAAGGGGTGGCAGAGGATGAGATGGTTAGATAGCATCACCAACTCAATGGACATGAATTTGAGCAAACTCAGGAAGGACAGAGGAGCCTGGTATGCTGCAGCCCATGGGGTTGCAAAGAGTCATACAACTCAGCAACTGAACAACATGGTCTCCCTTGCCCCAAGGATGGGAGCTGAGTGATCTCTTAATCTTTTCACAGTGTTTAGTCCAAGTCTGTTCCTGCCATAAAAATGCCCAGTGTCTGGTGATTTACCCTGTTCCCATTGCTGGTTTTTATACCAAGGTGTAGATCTCGAAACAGAGACAGGAGTCCGGGCATGAATGTGTAGTCCCGGAGCCTGCCGGTCTCTTGCTTCAGGAACTGTAAACAGGGGGCTGCTGATGAAAGCAAGGTCCCAGGAGGTGTGAGCAGGAGGCCAGTTGTAAATGCGTAGCCTGGGGCCATCTCCTGCCCCGAGAGCACTCCAGTCACCATCCATAATATATTTTCTCAATTTATTGTCTAATCCAAATGTGAAAAGATTCCACCTTTTATCTCTTCCCCCTACTGTGACATCTATTGTGTTTGGTCAGTGTTAAAATTAATTTCCAGGTTACAAGAGCCTCCCTGGTGACTCGGAGGGTAAAGCGTCTGCCTGCAGTGAAGGAGAACTGGGTTCGATCGCTGGGTCAGGAAGATCCCCTGGAGGAGGAAACGGCACCCCACTCCAGTACTCTTGCCTGGACAATCCCATGCATGGAGGAGCCTCGTGCAGGCTACAGTCCGTGGGGTCACCAAGAGTCGGACACGACTGAGCGACTTCACTTTCATTTTCTTTCACTTTCCAGGTTACAAGCTATAAAGACAAGGTAGTGGTTGAACCTGGAATCATTTAGGGAGGAAAGGAATGACTCAGAAGACTTACTTCCCCAAGGGAGAGAGGGTGAGTGTGTTCCCATTTAAATGAGGGATGGTTGTATTATGTGAAGCAGGAAGATGTTTCTGCTGTCGTGTGGAATTCAGCTTTCTGAAGACCTCCATCTCCATGGGTGGACTGTCCATGGCAGAGAGTGAATCTAACTAACACCCATTTTAATCCTCTTCTAGCTTACCTTCCTGCGTTGCAAAGTCTGGTTAGCTACAAATGTTATTTTCCAGGCTCCCTTGCTTTTGCTAAGCAGACGCGTGTGAGACGTGGAGTAAGATACTGCGTGGCAGTGAGCAACAAAAATGCATGCAGACTTCCTTGATGGTTTGGAGGCAAAGACTCCACACTCCCAATGCAGGGGACCTGGGTTTGACCCCTGGACAGGGAACTAGATCCCAGATGCCGCAACTAAGCCCCAAACAAATAAATGCTGAAAAAAAAAAATACATGCAACTCATGGACAGACTGGTTCCAGGTATCAGCTAAAAAAGATGTACAAGGTAAGAGCTATGAGTTAAGTTTTATTGGAGGTGAAATGAGGACTATGGCCTGGGAGACAGCACGTCAGATAGCTCTGAGAGACTGCTTCAAAGAGGCAGTGGGGGAAGGCCAATATGTGAGATTTTGGTGAAGGGGGAGTTCATCTGCAGAGGCAGATGGCAAATGCCCTCAGCGAGAACCAATTTGTAGTTGACACAGGAAACTAGGTGCTAACAATGGGTGGAGTCAACCATTCTGGGTGTTCCCTCCTGCTCACCAAGAGAGATATCTTCCCTTTCTCTTGGAAAACAAAGTGAAGTGGGGAGGAGGGCAGAGATTTTTGTGGTGTGAAACATCTATTTGTCCCTCTTTCTTTCCCAACTTTGAAGACTTACCAGGTACTTTCAGTATATTTCTCCTGGGTTGCTAAATTCATTGACTTAACAGATCATGTTCCCAAATAAATAAATACTAGTATATACTAATACAAATAAATAAATACTACTACTAATATAATCCATCCAGGGCATTTTGGTGATGCAACTATATTGTTCCATTTTATGTTTATTGTCCCCAATTAGTGATAGTATTTATATTAAAAAAAAAATACATGGGACATCCTTGGAAGTCCAGTGATTAAGACTTCACACTCCCAATATAGGGGGCATGAGTTCGATCCCTGGTGGGGGAACTAAGATCCCACGTGCCCCACAGGGCAGCTGAAATAAATAAAATTAAATTAAAATTTAAAAAGACTTCACCTTCCAATGCAGGGTGTGTGGGTTTGATCCCCAGTTGGGGAGCTAAGATTCTCCCATGCCTATTGGCCAAAAAAGCAAAACATAGAGTAGGAACAATATTACAACAAATTCAATAAAGATTTTAAAAAATGGTCCACGCTGAAAAACCTTTAGGGCTTCCTTGGTGGTCCAGTGGTTAAGAATCCACCTTGCAATGCAAGGGACACCAGTTTGATCCCAGGTCTGGGAAGATCCTACATGCCTCAAGGCAACTAAGCCTGTGCCCACAATACTGAGCCTGCACACCCAGAGCCTGTGCTCCGAAACCAGAGAAGTTACTGCAATCAGTAGCCCCTGCTTCCTGCAACTGGAGAAAGCCCAAGTGCAGCAGCAAAGATCCACCACAGCCAAACATCAATAAATACACCTTTTAAAAAATCTTCAAAAAAAAGAATAAAGAGATGTATTAAATAAATAAGTAAAATTTTTAAATGGATACCATAGATTATATTCACTAGAACAAAACTCCATGAGCATTTTTGTCAACTTGGTTTATTGCTACATTGTCAATGTTTAAAAGTATCCCTGGTATACAAAAGGTACTTAATATTTGCTGAACAATAAACAAAATCAACCTTCAAAGGGTACACAGCACCCCCAGGCTGCCCTCCGATAGAGTGTTCTTACCGATCATTCAGTGGGAGCTCCTGGAGGACTATTCTAGGCTAGCCTCTAAGGGGCGCATTCCCCTATTTTCATGTGCAGGAGGTGTGTATCTGTTGTGAATTCTTCTCTGGTGTTTGATAAGATAGGACATGTCAAGGAAGACTTTTCCACGCTCAGAACACTCATGAGGTTTTTATCCAGTGTGGATTTTCCGATGCAGGCGGAGGCTTAACTTCCAGGTGAAGAGTTTCCCGCATTCCTGGCAGTGGTGGGTCTTCTCTCTGCTGTGAACTCTCTGATGGCTGTGAAGATTTGACTTCTGGAAGAAAGCTTTCCCACATGTGTCACAAGCATAGCATTTTTCTCCACTGTGGATTTTTCTGTGTTGAATGAGATTTTTCTGCTGGATGAAGGTATTGCCACATAGCTCACAGGCGTAGGTTCTCTCCTTAGAGTGGATTTTCTCATGCTCAATGGCATTGGATTTCTGGGCAAAAGCCTTTCCACATATGTTGCATTTATAAGGCTTCTCTCCTGTGTGTATTCTCAGGTGTTTGACAAGATCTGACTTGTAGGTGAATGCTTTTGCACAGTCGTTACAGCTGTAGGGTTTTTGTCCGGTGTGAATTTTTTTATGTTGAGGAGGGTGGAGCCCTGTTTAAATGACTTCCCACATTTATCACATTCATAGGCTTTCTCTTCATTGTGAATCTTCTCATGATTAATGCAGGAGGATTTCCAGGAAAAGCCTTTCCCACATGTTTGACATTCAAAGGGTTTCTTTTCAGCATGAGTATTCTTGTGTTGGACAAGGTTGGGCTTTTGCTTGTAGACTTTCCCACATTCATCACATTCATAGGATTTTTCTCCTGTATCAGTGTTGTGATGCTCATCAATCCTACTCTTCTTGCTGAATGCCCGTCTATGTGTATTATGTCCAGAGGATTCCTCAGTGGCTTGTGTCCTTAGGGGACTCTGAAGGTACGATTTTGAACTCAGTGACTTTTGATGGGCATTCCGCAAAAATTGGTTTTCTTTAAGTATAGATGAATCATTGCCAATTCTTCTTTTGTATATATTATACATACTATTTTTTACACAGCTTTTCTTATCTAAACTATGCTTCAAATGTTTTCCGCATGAGTCACCTTCAAGGAGTCTGACCCTCGAAGGAACACTGTCTGTGCTTGGTAGGAAGACTTCTTTAGGCTTGTCGCATTCAAGGTCTTTGCGCTCAGTCAATGTCTCCAGGTTGACGGATGAAACTTCTGTCTTGAGATTCTGCTCTATGTCCTGGAATCTCCAACTCTGCTCTTCAATGGCCCAGTCTTTTTCTAAAACAGAATACAAAGAAACAGACTTCCCTGGTGGTACAGTGGATAGAATCCTCCTGCCAATGCAGGGAACTCGTCTTTGATTCCTGGTCTGGGAAGATACCACATGCAACAGGGCAACTAAGCCCATGGGTGTGCACAGCTACTGAAACCTGCCTGCTCGAGAGCCCAAGCTCAACAAGAGAAGCCACTGCAACGAGAAGCCACCGCAACGAGAAGCCCAAGCTCTGCAACTAGGGAGCAGCCCCTGCTGGTTGCAACTACAGAAAAGCCTGTGCAGCTATGAAGACCCAGCACAGCCAAAAATAAATAAATATAATTTTTTTTAAGAATACGAAGATATGCTCTGTGTGAATCTCCCCACTCACATGATTGAAATGAGATACTGTAAATTCTCTATTGAAGAGATCATTCTGGTTTCAGGTGTAGAGTCTGTGGGAAACTAACTTAATTGAAACTTTATGGAGGAACACTAAAGAAGTAGATGTAACCTCAGGTGATACTGATCAAGAATGATAAAAAACAGGACCTCCTATGATAACTGACCACAGCTGAATACCTGCCAACCGCTTACTGAAGGTAATGTGTTGTGTAGCAACTGTGTCTTTAGTTTCAGATAAATAGAGCTTAAGATCCGTGACAGATTTATACTCAAAGTTACCTGCAATGTGTGCACTCTGGTTAGTTTTTTCCTAAATAAACATGTGTGTGCTTAGTCGCTCAGTCGTGTCTCACTCTTGGCGACCCCATGGACTGTAGCCCACCAGGCTCCTCTGTCCATGGGGATTCTCCAGGCAAGAATACAGGAGTGGGTTCCCATGCCCTTCTCCAGGGGATCTTCCCAACCTAGGGATCAAACCAGGGTCTCCTGCATTGCTGGCAGATTCTTTACCACCTGAGCTACCAGGAAGCTTTGAAATAAACTTAGATAATCCAATATTTATGAATTGCTGTGTGCATATCATTGCATCATGTTCTCTCTTTTACTTGAGCTCATTTGGTCTTCGCTGCAGGGCGTGGGCTTTTCCAGTGGTGGCCTGTGGGCTTCATTGCCCCGCAACATATGAGATCTTAGTTCCCTGACCAGGTATAAAACCGCGTGCCCTATATTGGAAGTCAAAGTCTTAACCACTGGACCACCAGGGAAGTCCTGTGTCTTGTTCTTTTTGGGGTTTGCTTTTATTAATTAACTTTTTAAGTTGAAGTACAGTTGATTTTCAGTGTTGCGTTAGTTTCAGGGGTACACCAAAGTGATTCTTTTTCAGATTCTGAATATGTCTGAATATTCTGAACATATTCAAAATATATCTGAATATATATGCAAATGAAGATGCGCATATATGTGTGTATATATATACACAATCTATACATAGGAAAGTTAAAGTGTTAGCTGTTCAGTTGTGTCCAACTCTTTGCAACCCCATGGACTATAGCCCACCAGGCTCCTCTTCTCCAGGCAAGGATACTGGAGTGGGTAGCCATTTCCTTGTCAAGCAGGTCTTCCCAACCCAGGGATCAAACCTGGGTCTTCCATATTGCAGGCAGATTCTTTACCATCTGAGCTATCGGGAAGGTCCATCTGTTATATATACAGATTTCTTATCTAGATTCTCTCCCCATATAAGTTAAGCAGCTAAATTTTGGATCCGACTTTTTCAATTCTTTTGCTATGAAGCAAATTATTGGGAAAATTCATAAAATTTGAATGATGTTTATAGACAAATACTAGCATTACTTTCAGTGCTCTGTACCAAATGTCAAGCCCTGTACTGTGATCATGCCCTTATAAGAGAATGCCCTTGTGTTAAAGAAAACACTGAGTGCAGGGGGCCTCACAGTTGAGTGCACAGGGGGCAGAGGAAAGCCCAAAGAGAGGAGAAACAGAGTTTACTCGAAAAGGAAAATTCAGGGTGAAATTAAGGAACATGGCTGTGTGGAGAAAAATACCTGGAGATTCTCTCATTACAAAAAAATCAGTAGCTTCCATGTGACTTTGGTCCACTCAGGCTAAAGGACTTAATGATTTTTCTAAAAGGTCAGGTGGGATGGGGGGAATTCCCTGGCTGTCCTATGGTTAGGAATCAGTGCAGAGAGAACGGGTTCAATCCCTGATCAGGGAACTAAGATCCCACAAGGGGCACGGTGCAGCCAAAATAAAAAGGATGACTTCCATCCACGTGACTTTAGCCCTCCCTTTCCTGGTTATGTACCTGTTGGACTGCAACTCCTCAGCACCTGCGTTTCTACCATCCAGGGGTCCTCACCATTTTCCAACCGCAAGATCACTTCCGGTTTGGCGGAGTCCTCTCCTCCTGTTCACGGAAAATACAGAGTTTGAAGTTGAGTGTCTGAGTTTTTGTGGGAACGTGGTGTGTGTTTGTGTGTCTTTCCATGAGTGTGTTTGTGTGAGTTCCCGTGTGTCTGAGGGTGTTCCTATGTGTTGGAGTGTTTGTGTGCTTGTATATCTGTTTGTGTAAGTACCGTGTGTGAGGGTGTTCATCTGTGTTGGAATGTTTGTGTGCTTGTGTGTGTGTTTCTGTGTTTGTGTGAGTGCTATGTGTCTGAGGGTGTTCAAATGTGTTGGAATGTGTGTGTCTGTGTGTGTTGTGTTGGTGTGAGTGTTGTGTGTCAACCTTTGGTGGAGGGAACAGATGAGGAAGATACAGCTAGGAGTGCCTGGGGGCTGTCAATCCAAATACAATTTTAAAATGCTTTTTTTTGGGAGGATGATGTTTTCCCAAAAATCAGGGCCAGAACCGGGGTGGAGAGAGAGGCCCCCACCCACATAACTGAAAGAGGCCCTCATCCTCAGGGTACTTACACAACCTGAGATGGAGAGTTCCTTAAATTTAGCCCACGTGCACCTCACATGCCCTAATCTCTGTCCTGCCATGAATGTATCCAAAGCAAATAGCATCTAACAGCCAAAACTGGTAAGCTGATCCGGGTGGGGGCCACAAGGTTCAGGCTTCAGGTTTTGAGTGATGCTCCCCAAGGAGCCATGCTTACCCATGGAGACCAGGTTCCTGTAGTTCTCCAAGGTCACATCCCTGTATAGGTCCCTCTGCTCGGGACTCAGCTGCTGCCACTCCTCCTGTGTGAAGTCCACAGTGACATCCTCAAAGGTCACGGCTTCCTGTAACAAGTTCCTGACCTGCACAAAAATACACCCAGATCCAGAGGCCTGGTGAACAGGAATTTACTTCCACTGAGCCAAGCTGGAATTGTGCATGTTATTCACCAAGTGTTACGTGTGCTCAGGTACCAAGTTGTGTCCAACTCTCCGCGGCCCCATGGACTGTAGCCTGCCAGGCTCCTTTGTCCATAGGGCTCCCGAGGCAAGAATGCTGGAGTGTTGTAAAGCAATTATCCCTCAGGAAAAAAAACAGGCTAAAAAAGAAAATGCTGGAGTGGGTTGCCATTTCTTTCTCCACAGGATCTTCCGAACCCAGGGACTGAACCCACGGCTCCTATTAATAGATGGGTTCTTTACCACAGAGCCACCTGGGGAGCCTCTCTATGATTGCTGTGTCTGGGAGAAAATTAATATATTCACCAAGTGTTACGTGTGCTCAGGTACCAAGTTGTGTCCAACTCTCCGCGGCCCCATGGACTGTAGCCTGCCAGGCTCCTTTGTCCATAGGGCTCCCGAGGCAAGAATGCTGGAGTGTTGTAAAGCAATTATCCCTCAGGAAAAAAAACAGGCTAAAAAAGAAAATGCTGGAGTGGGTTGCCATTTCTTTCTCCACAGGATCTTCCGAACCCAGGGACTGAACCCACGGCTCCTATTAATAGATGGGTTCTTTACCACAGAGCCACCTGGGGAGCCTCTCTATGATTGCTGTGTCTGGGAGAAAATTAATTGTACCTGAGATAGCTTGCCAATGAGCCGTAGCCTCAGGGTTACATTTCTACAAACCCTATCCAGTTTCATCAATTTTACTTTCTAAACCTCTCGCAGATCTATTTGGTGGTCTCCATTTTCCCCACTGTCCACTGGGCCACAACATCTTTTTTTTTTTAAGATAATTATGATTTATTACATGCTAAACTCTTTGCAGTTTTCTTGGCTGTGCCACAAGCTATATAGGATCTTACTTCAGCAGTAAGAGATCGAACCTGTGCCCTCTGCAGTGGAAGCTCCGAGTCTTAATCGCTGGGCCACCAGAGAAGTACCTGTGATCTTCTTTTTTTTTTTTAACCATTCTTAATTTTTTTTAATTGGAGGACAATTGCTTTACAATCTTGTTAGTTTCTGCCAAATGTCAACATATACCAGCGATGGGTATATAGCCACAGGTGTCCCCTCCCTCTAGAACCCCCGCTTCCCACCCCTCTAGGTTGTCACAGAGCACAGAGCAAATTCCCACCAGCTTCTGTTTTACATATGGTAAAATGGGTATGCTTCCCTGGTGGCTCAGAGGTTAAAGCGTCTGCTTCCAATGCGGAAGACCTGGGTTCGATCCCTCGGTCAGGAAGATCCCTGGAGAAGGAAATGGCAATCCACTCCAGTATTCTTGCCTGGAGAATCCCATGGACGGAGAAGCCTAGTATGTTAACAGTCCATGGGGTCACAAAGAGTTGGACACGACTGAGCGACTTCACCTACCTATCACCTAAAATGGGTATATATTCCAACGCTACTCTCTCGGTTCCTCCCACCCTCTCTTCTCCCTGCTGTGTCCACAAGTCTCTTCTCTATGTTTCCACCTCTGTTTCTGCTCTGCAAACAGGTTCATCAGTCCCATCTTTCTAGATTCCATGTATGTGCGTTTATATACAAAATTTGTTCTTCTCTTTCGGACTCACTTCACTCTGTATAACAGGTTCTAGGCTCATCCACCTCACTAGAACTGACTCAAATAAATCTGTTCCTTTATTTAGAACAAGGCACTAGCATCCTAACTCTGGGAGGAAAAGGGGATGACAGAGGATGAGACGGTTGGATGACATGACTGAGTCAATGGATATGAGTTTGGGCAAATTCCGGGAAACTGTGAAGAACAGAGAAGCCTGGCGTGCTGTAGTCCATGGGGTCCCAGGGACTGGACGTGACAGCTAAACAACAGTGTCCTTACTCTCACTGCTCCTAAACCGATGCCTTCCCATCTGTGTTCACAGGGCATGGAAACTGGACTCTGACGCGCCCCAGTTTAGCGGCTTTCCTTGGTTTGCGGAAATGGTGAAAAGTGAAAGTGAGAGTTGCTCAGTCGTGCCTGACTCTTTATGACCCCACAGGCTACAGAGTCCATGGAATTCTCCAGGCCAGAATACTGGAGTGGGCAGCCTTTCCCCTCTGCAGGGCATCTTCCCAACCCAAGGATCAAACCCAGGTCTCCCTCATTGCAGGCGGATTCTTTACCAGCTGAGCCACCAGGGAAGCCCAAGAATACTGGACGGGTAGTCTATCCCTTCTCCAGGGGATCTTCCTGACCCAGGAATTGAACCGAGGTCTCCTGCATTGCAGGTGGATTCCTGCCAACTGAGCTACTAGGGGGAAAGGGCACCCCTCCTTTAGACATGTGAGAAATAAGATATTGTCTCCCAGATCAGTAAGCAAAGGATGTCACAGTCATCAGCGATGAAGGGAAGTTGGTGAGACCCAAGGGAATTCAGGGTGTGAAAACAGGATGCTGGCCCAGATAACTGTGGAGCCTATCAAAGAAGGAGGAGGGAGAGGGCATGCAGGAGGGAGGGAGAAATCGCCAAAAAGGTTAGCAGAGGCTAATTCTGGGGAATGGGAATGTAGACAACATGTTTGCTTGTTTGAGATGATTTGGATTAAAAAAAAAACTCACCTGGATATTTTTCATTTCCTGTTCCTTTTGAGCCATGACAGTCTCGGGAAGGAAGAGCTGAGGGAAAACAGAAAAAAGCCATGAAAAGCCGAATGTCCGAAGCTGCCCTGTCCTCCAGTACAGGGAGCTCTGCCTGGACCCTTCAGCAAAGCCCTCGCTCGGCCCGGACGGTGCCTGCCAGGCCGACCCCGCTGGGTGGCATAAACCCATAGAATTCCCTTGACCTCTCACAATTTACATCTCCTTGATCCTGTGATTCTACTAGTAATCCTTTGCCTTCAAGTAGATAACTATGAGGGCTTTCCCGGTCACCCAGCGGTAAAGAATCTGCCTACAATGCAGGTCTCGAAGGAGACGCATTTTTGACCCCTGGGTCAGAAGATCCCCTGGAGGAGGGCATGGCAACCCACTACAATATTCTTGCCTGAATAACCCTCTTGAACAAAGGAGCCTCACGTGCATGGAGAGTCAGATGCAACAGAAGAGACCTAGTATGGCACAAATAACTACAAAGTGCAAAAAAAGGATCAAGGACAAGATATCTCACTATCGGCTTATTTTTCTCAAACGAGTGGAAGCAACTTACAGGTACAGTAATCAAAGTTTTCTTTCTTTTTTAATATTAAAAAAAAAATAATTTTATTGATTTGTTTATTTTTGGCTGCGCTGGGTCTTCCTTGCTTTTTCTCTACTTGCAGGGAGCGGGCGCTGCTCTCCAGCTGTGAGCAAGCTTCTCATTGTGGAGGATTCTCGAGCTGGGGCTCTAGGGCTCGAGGACTTCAGTAGTTGCGGCTTCCGGGCCCTCGAGCACAGACTCAGCAGTTGTGATGCTTAGCTGGAGGGAGGGAGGTGTGAAGCTTAGCTGCTCCTCAGCATGGGGGATCTTCCCACACCAGGGATCGAACCCATGTCTCCCGCATTGGCAGATGGATTCTTGTCACCTAGCCATCAGGCAATCCCAGGTGCTGCAATCAAAGGTTTCTTAAGGACCTGACATTGCAGGCTCTATTGTGTACAAGCAGAGTCGTCAGGTCAGCCACCTGCACACCCCTCCAGGAACCCGCCTTCATGCCTCTCACCCGTGAGAGTTTTCAAAGGCACGGTTGTCTCTGAGTCAGTTCAGCCTGATTTGCAGTGGTCCATAAACTTGCCAGATGGCTTAGGGGTAAAGAACCCACCTGCCAATGCAGGAGACTTGGGTTCGATCCCTGGGTAGGGAAGATCCCCTGGAGGAGGAAATGGCAACCCATTCCAGTCTTCTTGCCTGGGAAATCCCACAGACAGAGGAGCCTGGCTAGCTACAGTCCCCGGGGTCGAAAGACTAGGACACAACTAAGCGGGTGTGCACACACATAAACGTGCCAGACGGGCGCAGGAAGGACAGCCACCTTTCCCAGAACCCAGCCTGAGACCCAGAACAAAACAAGAAAAGGTCCTGGGAGGGCATCTTTCTGGATTTTCTGCCTCATCAGAGAAGGCAGGGTCCCTCTATTTCCTTGAACTGCTCTGAAGTCTTCCAAACCGCAGTCTTCCCTCTCACCGGGAAGCAAGGCAGGAAACAGGCGACCTCACCCGCAAGAAGGTCCCTTCACCAGGGGGCCAGAATCCAGGCAGGAAAAGCCAGGGGAGAGCAGTACACGCCCTTGCCCTCAGTTCAGTTCAGTGCAGTTCAATTGCTCAGTCATGTCTGACTCTGTGACCCCGCTGACTGCAGCCCACCAGGCCTCCCTGTCCATCACCAACTCCCAGAGTTTACTCAAACTCATGTCCATCGAGTCGGTGATACCATCCAACCGTCTTATCCTCTGTCATCCCCTTCTCCTGCCTTCAATCTTTCCCAGCATCAGGGTCTTCTCAAAAGAGTTAGCTCTTCCCATCAGGTGGCCAAAGTACTGGAGTTTCAGCTTCAGCATCAGTCTTTCCAATGAACATTCAGGATTGGTTTCCTTTAGGATGGACTGGCTGGCCTTAGTAGTTTCAATTCTGAGGACATCTTCTCTTCTCTTTCTAATAATAGCTACTTTTTCTTCATCTCTTTTATTTGATGTTCTTTCTCAAGCTTTTATCAAGTGTAGTAGAAAGGCTTTCATATACATATATATAAATAGTAAGTAAAATATAATATATATATTTTAGGAAACGTAGGCATGTTTGCCTAGCTAAAAAATTTAAGACATTTTGATTCCACTTGTTTGACTTAGTATGAATAGAAAGCTAGATTTCTAATTTTAAAAACATAGATACACAATAAGCAACAAAGGTTTACTGTATGCCACAGGGAATGATAGTTATTATCTTATAATAACAAAATAATAAGTGTGTGTACATACCTGAAGCCCCTCGCTGTGCACCTGAAACACTGTAAGTCAGCTAGCTTCAGTAAAATATGCATATTAATTAAAAATAATAAATAGCTACTTTTCTTTTCTTTTTTTTTTTGCTGACCCAGGTGGCTTGTGGGATCTTAGTTCCCCAACCCAGGATCCAACCTGTGCCCCCTGCAGTGGAAACATGGAGTCCTAACCACTGAACCACCAGGGAAGTCCTTTATTTTCACTGTTTTAATTGAAGTATAGTTGTACAGTATTATATAAGTTACAAGTGTATAATATGTATGTGCTAAGGTGCTTCAGTGGTGGCCGACTGTTTGCAACCCCGTGGACTGAGCCCACCAGGCTCCTGTCCGTGGGCTTCTCCAGGCAAGAATTCTGGAGTGGGTAGCTGTGCCCTCCTCCAGGGGAGCTTCGCCATCCAGAGATGGAACCCGAGTCTCCTCTGTCTCCTGCATGCGCACTAGAGCTGCCTGAGGCCATGCTGGTGTACCATACAGCGAGTCATGATTTTTAAAGGCTACTCTCCATTATAGTTGCTATAAAGTCTTGGCTGCGTTCTCCACGTTGTGCAGTCTACCTCTGTAGCTTATTCCATACCTGCTAGGCTGTCCCTCTTCCTCTCGCCCCCCCTTGCTTCCCTCTCCCCACTGTTAATCACTAGTGTATGCTCTGTATTTGGGAGTCTGCTGCTTTTCCATTACAGTCGCTAATTTATGGTATCTTTAGGTTCCACATATTAGTGACACTGCACAGTATTTGTCTTTCTTTGTGAAGACATCTGAGTTCCATCTTTCATTCTTCCCTGCATTTTAAAAAGGAGGTATTACATGACAGGGAATTTCCCAACTAGGGACTGAACTTGGGTCCGTGGCAGTGAAAGTGCAGCATCCTAACCACTGAACCACCAGGGAATTCCCTCCCAGTTTATTTATTTTTAAAAAAAAATTAATATCTCAAAAGTATGGTTCAAATGCTTTTTTGTAACTTCACTTTTTCTTACAAGTTACTGATTTATCCATCTTTTCTGAGTTGCTACCAGTGAACATTTTCCTACTTTCACAGATTTTGGAGTCATTTGTTCAACGTCTGCTCAATGGATATTTTTTTATCACAAGTAATAATTGCCTTCTGACCTCTTTTTCAGTTTTCCTAACGCTTGTGTTTCCTTATGGCCCCCTTTTTAGGTAACTTCGCTCTCTTGAAGGACAATTAGTAGAAACAGTATATCGGTTATAAGGATTAGAGAAACAAGTAAGAGGGAAAAGATATTTTTTAAGAATACAGTTTCTATAGAATTTGTAGTTTCAAAACTAAACATTGACATGTTCCTCTTTTTAAAACAAAAAATGTATAAATCCCTAGTGTATGTGTTTTAAAAAATTCTTTCATAGTGGGCAAAAGTCACGCGAGATAATTAAAAAATTTTTTTTGCTAAAAAACTGTTCTAAACTGTATAAAGAAGTAAAACCCTACATTCTCATTCATTCATTTTTTTAAACAGAAACAAAAAAGGAGACAAATTCACAATTTGAGGATACAGAGAGTAGATGTTTCCTATTCGTATAAACAAGGATTTCTCAACCTCAGCACCATTGTCATTTGGACCAGATGTTTACAGCAGCTTTATTCATAATTGGGAAACTTGGAAGCAACCAAGATGTCCTTCAATAGGTAAGTGGGTAAATAAATTGATATATCCAGACAATGGCATATTATTCAGAGCAAAAAAGAAATAAGCTATCATCATAGAAAGACATGTGGAGGAAAATCAAATGCATATTACTAACTAAAGAAACCAATCTGAAAAAGCTACATACTACATGATTCCAACTATGTGACATTCTGGAACAAGGGAAATGATGAGGACAATAATAAGATTAGTTTTGGGACTTCCCTGGTGATCCCGTGATTCGCACTCCCAATGTTGAGGACCTGGGTTCAATCCCTGGTCAGAGAACTAAGATCCCATATGCTGCAGCTAAGAGTTCTCCTGTGCCTTAATTAAAGATTCTGCGGCAACTGAGACCTGGCTCAGCCAAACAAATAGAGACTAGTTGCCAGGGTGTTGGGGGAAGGGAGAGATAAACAGGCAAAGCAGGAGAGCATGAAGGGTCTTTAGGGCAGTGAAAAATACTCTGTATGATACTATGTTGATGGTTTTATGTCATTACATGTATATTCAAACCCGAAGAATGTTCAGTAACAAGAACGAACTCTTAAAAAATAAGTAACAAGGGAGAAAAAAACCCAAACAAACAAGCAGAGAGTGGACCCCTAGGAAACCATGGACTTTGTTGATAATGATGGGTTAATAGATGTTGATGGGGGAGGGACTATACATGGATAAGGTAGGAAGCATATGGGAAATTTCTGTACTTCCTCTCAGTTGTATTATAAAACTAAAACTGCTCTAAAAAATTAAATCATTGGGAATTCCCTGGTGGTTCAATGGTTAGAACTCCATGCTTCCCCTGCAGGAGTTCAGGTTTGAGGCCTGGCTGGAGGACTGGTTCCGTGGTGGCTCAGACGGTAAAGCGTCTGCCTGCAGTGTGGGAGACCCAGATTCGATCCCCGGGTTGGGAAGATCCCCTGGAGAAGGAAATGGCAACCCACTCCAGTAGTCTTGCCTAGAAAATTCCTTGGGTGGAGGAAGTTGGTGGGCTACAGTCCATGGGGTCACAAAGAGTTGGACACGACTGAGCAACTTCACTTTCTTCACTTTGGAGGACTAAGATCCCACATGCCCTCTAGCCAAAAAAAAAAAAAATTATCTTAAAAAAACATCAAGGACAGTTCAGGGGTTAAGACTCCATACTCCCAGTGCAGGGGGTGAGGATTCAGTCTGGTCAGGAGCTAAGATTCCACATGGTGTGCGTGGTGCAGCCAGACCAAAAAAAAAAAAAAGGAAACAAAAGACCCTCTACCTCCCCAAAATTTAAAAACAAAATTATCAAAAACAATCTTGGAGGCTTTGCTGGTGGCTGAGTGGTAAAGAATCTGCCTGCCAATGCAGGAGACACAGGTTCAATCCCTGGGTTGGGAGGATCCCCAGGAGGAGGAAATGACAACCCACTGCAGTATTCTTGCCTACAGAATCCCAGGGACAGAGGGGTCTCCAGTCTATGGGGTCGCAAAGAGTCAGACACGACTGAGCGACTAAACAAGAGGAAGGTAATGGGTACAGATATGACACTGGCGTATAAAACAGAGCTAAACGGAGGGAAAAAAGGAACAGAAATTCAGCTGCACTTTTGCAGTGAGCCCGTGCCAAGACCGTGGGGCCCAGATGGGCTCCGCTAGAGAACAGACAAGCAAGCTGAGCACAGAAAACAGTGAAGTCAGAACTGAACCACAGGCTGCGGTGCTGAGGATTCAAGGCCATTGAAAGTACTGGGGACTCCCGGGAGCACCAGTTTCTAACACCAAAATTCAGATCTCCTACGTACAAATGTCAAATGTTTGACTTTCAAAGAAGGGGAAAGAACAGCCTACCTCCAGCAAAATCTGGTATGAACTCTCTAGGTTGATTCCCAGCGCCTGTGGTTGTTTCTTCTCCTTGGGTGGACTGGAAATGAAACAAATGTGTGTATTTAAAAGCTAAATGAACCATCAAAAAATGTAATCAGCCCCACCCCTCTCATCTTAAGATACTAATCTAGTCAGGAAACAAAGACTATCTGGTCAGAAACAGGAAGCCCCACCTATTCTAATCCTATCAAACATCTTCAGCTACAGTTTCCATAAAACCTCATGAATAAATGTTGGGAAAGCCAGGAAAAGAAGGGGATGACAGCTGATGAGGTGGTTGGATGGCATCACCGACTCAATGGACTTGGGTCTGAGCAAGCTCCGGGAGACAGTGAAGGACAGGGAAGGCTGGTGTGCTGCAGTCCATGGGGTCACAAAGAGTCGGACGTGACTTAGCAACTAAACAACAAAACTTTTTTATTAAAACGGGCCAGTGTATTTCCAATGGAAATTGTAAAAATCCCATTCAAGTTAAATCTTTTGTCCTAAATTGAAAAGATAAAGAAAAACAAGAATATTTATCCAAATGACTGAAAGCCCCATGAAATAAATTAAACAAGAACCTTTTACTTATTAGTTTATTCTTTGAGCTCCCCAACAATGGTTTTCAATGTTTAAAAAAAGAAGTTGAATATTTTTGGATTAAACTATTAGAAACTTCGATGTAAAAATAAAAGTTAAAAATGCCTTTTTGTCTTCATAAATTTGTTTCTGGTTGCAAACAGCTAGCAAACTGAAAATGGTTTGCTTTAATCAGATGACTACACTGATACGGAATTGTTCTCATAGAGGAGGAAGTCCCTCTGCCTTAAGGGGGTGTGCTCCAATGCCGGCATGCTCATTCTCATCTCTTTCGATCCCGTGAGAGTAGCCCGCCAGGCTCCTCTGTCCTGGGATTCTGCAGGCAAGAATACTGGAGTGGGTTGTCATTGCCTCCTCCAGGGGATCTTCCCTGACTAAAGATCGAACTTGCCTCTCCTGCACTGGACAGGTGGGTTCTTCAACACTCAGCCACCTGGGAAGCCCCTTGTGCTCCAAAAGCAAGGGCTCTTCAGCCACTCTAACACTGCCAAAATGAGACCAGCGTGCCAGGCAGGTCCCAGCCTCATCTGGGTCTTGAATTTAAATACTTGTTTCATAATCCCCTGCCTAGACAGAACGACTTTCCAAAACGAAATGGCCAAATGAATTCTGAAAGATTGCCGCAGACTCCACGAGGTAGGCTGCAAGAGACTTGGTCTCCTCTCAAACATATCTGAAGACGGATATTTTAAAAAATATGTGTGTGCTCCATCGTGTCCAACTCTTTGTGGTCCCATGGACTGTAGCCAGCCAGGCTCCTCTGACACTGGGATTTCCCAGGCAAGAATACAGGAGAGGATTGCCATGCGCTCCTCCGGGAGATCTTCCTGATTCTTGGATCGAACCTGTGTCTCCTGCGTCTCCTACATTGGCAGACAGGCTCTTTACCACTAACGCCACCCGGGAAACCATTTTTTAAATGACCTGACTGGAAAGGGGAGGGATGAAAATGCAAAACACAAAGGATTTTGGGTGCAATCGTATTAATAGCAAATGTGCTTCTCTGCTCGGGGATGTGGCTAAGGGGGGAAGGGTGTGCGTGGTAGGGGGCAGGGGAGATATGACAACTCGATACCTTCCTCCCAATTCTGTTGTGAACCTAAAATTTTTCTATAAAAAATGTCTTTTGGGAAAATGACCTGACTCTACCAGTCAGCCCCTGGTGGGGGAGGGTGGTAAAATGAAAGGGACTTGGGAGAAATCCCTGCTGGTCCAGTGATTCAGACTCAGTCATTTCAGTGTGGGGGCTAGTTCACCCCTGGTTGTGGAATTAAGATCCTGCAAGCTGCCTGGCAAGGCCGAAAGTGATAATGGCTCCACTGTGTCCAACTCTTGCAACTGGTGGACTGTGGCTGCCAGGGCCCTCTGTCCGTGGAATTCTCCAGGCAAGAATACTGGAGTGTGTTGCCATTTCCTTCTCCAGGGACTCTTCCCAACCCAGGAATCGAACCCAGGTCTTCTGCATTGCAGGCAGCTTCTTTACCATCTGAACCATCAGGGAAGCCCAAAATTCAGGGGAAAAAATGAAAGGAATGTTTTACATCACTCTTTTTTCTTTCCCCTAACGGTGGCAAAGGCCAGAATTTCTATGAGAAAGTAGCTTTATTATCCTTCAAAAGTGTTAGGACTCAGATTTATTGTTCGTGTTAATGGAGAGGGTTTCTTAAGATGGTTTTGACTCACAGTCTTGGAGAATGAATTTGCAGTTGTGGGTTAGGTGGGGAAAGATGGGAGCTAGAGATAGGGAGTTTAGGATGGACATGTGCACACTGCTGTATTCAAAATGGGTAACCAACACGGACCTACTGTAGAGCTCAGGGGGTTTTGCTCAGGGTTAATGTGGCAGCCTGGACTGGAGGGGAGTCTGGGAGAGAATGGGTACATATGTATGTAGGCCTGAATCTCTTTGCTCTTCACTTGAAACTATCACAATACTGTTAATTGGCTATACTCCAATACAAACTTTAAAAAAATTTTTTAAAGATTTTTTTGGAGAAGGACATGGCAACTCACTCCAGTATTTCTTGCCTGGGAAGTCCCATGGACAAAGAAGCCTGGTAGGTTACAATCCATGAGGTTGCAGAGTCAGGGAGGGCTGAGCTCACAAATGTCTTGTCGTGTCACTATTACAAATACTGCTTTATTGTTTTTCGACAACTTAATTTTTAGTGACCTACAAGCTAACTATAATGGTTATATATATATATACAGGCTTTCTTTATATGTATTTAATCCCTTTCTCAAAGAAAGCGTATTATTTCCCAACCTGGATCCTCAGATTTCTTGATGAACAGAAACTGATCAGAGGTGAGATGAGAAATTCAGGCAAGGCTTTTCTGGGACTCTGGCTGCAGACAAAGGGGCAAGGACAAGTGACAGGTGCCTGGCTCCTGCTGGAGGACAGCGGGCTGGTTGCTTAAGTGGGGGGAGGGCGGGCGAGGATCCAGAGGTCGCAGGTCGGCAGAGTGGTGGCCCCGGTGGTCTGCACACTCTCTGGTGGTGCCATGTGTTGGGGTCATATGCGGCACACAGCTTTTGCTCCAGGCATCCCAGAATCGGCGGTTGGTTTGTGGCCTTTTTGTATCTTACTGCATAACCGTGTTGAGTGCACACGGATGTTGGATCTTTAGAATCTCTTGCTGGAGGAGGCCTCTGTCTGGTTGCACGCGCTCCAATGTATTCCAGTCTGGAGTCTCAAAGTCTTATCTGACAATATCACTGTTAGTCTCCAGAGTCACAAGAATCTCAGAGTGGTGTAGATGGTCAGAGATTTGATAGAATTGGGTTTATCCCCAGCACATAAAAACATCACTAGCTGGTTTACTGTCTCTATGGAAATTCACCTGAATCTCTCCCTACTTCCAGTCTATTCCCTGGGAAGTTTCCTGGATGTCTAGTGGTTAGAATCCCTGTTTGGGGAACCGAGAGCCCACAAGCCTTAATGTGACTGAGATTTTTTTATTTTTTAAGTGAACATGAGGTTTCAAACGGTAGGTACTGTCCCCAGACTCAGAGCTGGAATCCGGTGACAAAAGCATGTCTCTTAAATAAACATAATTTGAAGGGGAATTCCCTGGTGGTCCAGTGATTAAGGATCCACGCTTCCACCCTAGGGGGAAGGGGTTCAATCCCTGGTGGGGGAACTGAGACCTCACATGCCTCTCAGCACAGCCAAAAAATTTTTTAATTAAAATTTAAGTTTTTGATAAGTAATTATAACCTAACATGTTATAAATATGATCCAGGAACCTTCCTTCTATTGTAATACCTTACCCTATTCTGCTATAGTGTGCAACACATGGAAGCTTGTTGTTGTTCAATTGCTAAGTCATGTCCAATTCTTTGGACCCCGTGGACAGCAGCACATCAGGCTTCCTGTCCTTCACTATTTCCCCAAGTTTGCTCAGATTCATGTCCACTGAGTCAGTGATGTCATCCAGCCAGCTCATCCTCTGTTGCCCCTTCTCCTCCTGCCCTCAATCTTTCCCAGCATCAGGGTCTTTTCCAATGAGTCAGCTCTTCGCATCAGGTGGCCGAAGTATTGAAGTTTCAGTTTCAGTATCAGTCCTGATGAATATTCAGGGTTGATTTCCTTTAGGATCAACTGGTTGGATCTCCTTGTATTCCAAGGGACTCTGAAGAGTCTTCTCCAGCACCACAGTTCGAAAGCATCAGTAGAAGCTTATGGCTCTCAAATGGATATTCTTCCAGCACTGACCCTCCGCTGAACTGAAGCCGTGTCATCTGACAATCTCCCCACGCTGGGAGAGGCTGGGGATTTAGAGGTTAAACAAGGTACACTCCGGCTCCACTTGTCACAGCCACTGTACCATCAGCAAAAGACTTCCCGTACTCCAGACCTCAGTTGCCTCATCAGTAACAACGTGATGAGAGTGGAGAGGCTGTGAGCAGTAGATGATGTAATACCTGTAAAGAACTCAGAAGGATGCCCAGCACAGAGTTAACGGTGTGTGTTCATTATCATTAATATCTTTACCTTGAGAGTTGCCATTCCTCAGACAGATTCAGGGGTTTTGAAGTAAACCACGAGGTCACAAAGAGTCAGACATGACTGAGCAACAGAACAACAACCAGCAAACCAGGTGGATGGGGCATTTTACTTTCATCTTAACCGTATCTGATACTATGCTCCAACTCACAGCCATAGCTTCTCTTCCACTGGCTCTCAACTCTTACTTGCCCTCTTTATTCTCCAAATGGATGCCCTTTTAAGCATAAGTTCAGTTCAGTTCAGTTGCAGCCGCCAGGCTTCCCTGTCCATTGCCAACTCCCAGAGTTTACTCAAAGTCATGTCCATTGAGTCGGTGATGCCATCCAACCATCTCATCCTCTGTCGTCCCCTTCTCCTCCCGCCTTCAGTCTTTCCCAGCTCTTTTCAATGAGCGAGCTCTTCGCATCAGGTGGCCAGAGTATTGGAGTTTCAGCTTCAGCATCAGTCCTTCCAGTGAGTGTTCAGGGCTGATCTCCTTTAGGATGGACTGGTTGTATCTTCTTGCAGTCCAAGGAACTCTCAAGAGTCTTCTCCAACACCGCAGTTCAAAAGCATCCATTCTCGGCACTCAGCTTTCTTTATAGTCCAACTATCACATCCATACATGACTACTGAAAAACCATAGCCTTGACTAGACGGACCTTTGTTGGCAAAGTAATGTCTCTGCTTTATACTATGATGCCTAGGTTGGTCATAACTTTTTTTCCAAGGAGCAAGCATCTTTTAATTTCATGGCTGCAGTTACCATCTGCAGTGATTTTGGAGCCCCCCAAAATAAAGTCTGTCCCTGTTTCCACTGTTTCCCATCTATTTGCCATGAAGTGATAGGACCGATGCCATGCTCTTAGTTTTGTGAATATTGAGCTTTAAGCCAACGTTTTCTCTCTTCACTTTCACTTTCATCAAGAGGCTCTTTTGTTCCTCTTTGCTTTCTGCCATAAGGGTGGTGTCATTTGCATATCTGAGGTTATTGATATTTCTGCCTGCAATCTTGATTCCAGCTTTTGCTTCATCCAGTCCAGCATTTCTCATGATGTACTCTGCATGTAAGTTAAATAAGCAAGGTGACAATATACAGCCTTGACGTACTCCTTTTCCGATTTGGAGCCAATTTGTTGCTCCACGTCCAGTTCTAACTGTTGTTTCTTGACCTGCATACAGATTTCTTCTGAGGAGGCAGGTCAGGTGGTCTGGTATTCCCATCTCTTTAAGAATTTTCCACAGGTTTGGGGATCCACAGAGTCAAAGGCTTTGGGATAGTCAATAAAGCTGAAGCAGATGTTTTTCTGGAACTAAAGCGGATTATAAATCCTTGAACAGCTCAACGTTTTCCCTTTCTGTTAGATCTCAAATTCCTATTAAGCCTGCCTCTTTGGCCACCCCTCACTTAGAATTAACTTTTTCCCAACATCAGATCAAACAATCTTTCTTCTGGTACATGGATATTTTGTTTCTTTCCTACCTGAGGACTCATTAATATTCATATTAAGCGCTTATTTTTTTTTTAATTTTTGTTACACTGGGTCTCCATTGCTGCACGTGGGTTTTCTCTAGCTGAGGCAAGCAAGGCCGCGTGGGCTTCTCACTGGCTGCTTCTCTTGTTGCAGAGCCTGGGTTCTGGGGCGTGCCGCCTTCAGTGATTGCAGTGCGCAGGCTCAGAAGATGCAGCTGCTGGACTCCAGAGCAGAGTCTCAATAGTCGTGGCTTATGGGCATGGTTGCTCCTTGGCGTGTGGGAGCCTTCTGGACTGGGGATTGATCCGGGCAGGTGGATTCTTCCCCCTGAGCCAGCAGGGAAGACCCATGTTAAGTGCTTTAGTGCAACAGTTTTAAGTCTTTTCTTTTGGGCCATGGATGTGTATTCTCTTGAAATGTATCCTTATAGTTTCGGTTCTGTTATGATTACAATATGAACTTAAATTATGCTTTCAAGCCTGTGAATGCCGTCACATAAGTAGGTGTCCCTGTTTGAAGTGCACATTAATTAAATCAGAAAGACAATGCTACTTTTTTTTTGGGTCACACTTCATGATGTGCAGGATCTTGTTCCCTGACCAGGGATCAAACCCTCTGCTCCCTGCGCTGAAAGCACATAACTCAGCCACTGGACCGCCCGGGAATTCCCTGTTCCTGTACTGTTGAATGAAATAGTTATTCACTTTCTGTCACACTCATCAGTTCTAGTACCCAGTGGTCCATTGTGACTTGTGGCTACTATATTGCTTTGGGGTGTTTTTGTGTGTGTGTGTGTGTGTGACTACTATGTTGTTTTTTGTGTATGTATATATGGCTACTATATGGGACATACATTTGGGTTCTGGACCCAATTCCAACCAACCAATGCTGGAGACACCAGTGGGTATCCTACAATTCAACCCAGTTCTGACTATCAACTTGGAGACAGTGCCGTATTCCATGGGTTAGGGGCTCATCCTAAGATTCTGCTACCAAACTCAGGTTCAGCTGCTTATTGTTCAAGAATCCAATACTTAGAGACACGTGCTGGGTAAAAGCAAAGATAGCTTTATTGGGAAAGCTGACAATCCTGGGAAGAAGCTGGACTCATGTTCCAAAAAACCAAATCCCCATTGCTGATCAGAGGGCAAGAGATTTTAATGAAGAATTTGAAGAATACACAGGTGGAGAGGGGTGGCTGCATGCAGAGTCCATCAGTCATCTCTGACAGTCATCTTGAAATTTTTCATGGGTGGTCTGACCAGTGTCATCTTGGTTGTTTTAAGTACAGTTAATCTTCAGTTCCAGAGTCAGTTTGTTCCTATTTCCTTGAGATGAACTCTCAGAATTGTGCAAGATGGAGCAGCTTATGTTGTGGCTATAGTCTGGTCATGATGTAATCAACTTCTTCCAGCTGATGGGGGCTCCAGTATTAAAGGATATGGCTCAGAAAATGATCTATAGCCCTTGTGTGCTAAGTTGCTTGTCATGTTGGACTCTTTTTGACCTCATGAACTATAGCCTGTCAGGTTCCTCTGTCCAAGAGATTCTCCAGGCAAGAATATTGGAATGGGTTGCCATGCCCTTCCCCAGGGATCAAACCCTCATCTCCTAAGACTCCTGCATTCACAGGCAGTGTCTGTACCACTAGTGCCTCCTGGGAAGCCCAAGATAACCCTTATGAAGGAGCTAAAGATCCTTGACTTTAATGGCTGAAGTATTTCATCTTTTTTTTTTTTTTCAAAATGTAAACCTTTTATTTTGTACTGGAGTCTAGCCAATTAACAATGTAGTGGTGGTTTCAGGTGACCAGTGAAGGGACTCAGCCAGACATATACGTGTATCCATTCTTCTCCAAATCCCACTCCCATCCAGGCTGCCGCATAACACTGAGCAGAGTGTCCTGTGCTCACAGTAGGTCCTTGTTGTTGGACATGACCTTCCCAAACAAAATTTCATCTTGTTTGACTGTTTTCCTTTGCTGCTGCATTTTTCTCATTCTTTGATTAAAACTATTCTTTGACTATAAATGCCTCCAACTAATCTCAAGTTCACATGGTTACCTGTACTTCTGACCAATAGGCTATAAATCAGAGGTTCCCAGGAACCCTTCTCCTTGGGTCTGATTAATTTGCTACAGTGGCTCACAGAACTCAGGAAAGTCACTGCTGCTAAGTCACTTCAGTCGTGTCCGACTCTGTGCGACCTCAGAGACGGCAGCCCACTAGGCTCCTCTGTCCCTGGGATTCTCCAGGCAAGAACACTGGAGTGGGTTGCCATTTCCTTCTCCAATGCATGAAAGTGAAAAGTGAAAGTGAAGTCACTCAGTCGTGCCTGACTCTTAGCGACCCCATGGACTGCAGCCTACCAGGCTCCTCCGTCCATGGGATTTTCCAGGCAAGAGTACTGGAGTGGGATGCCATTGCCTTCTCCGGGAAAGTCACTAGATTACAGATTTATTACAAAGGCTATTAAAGGATACGTCAACAGCCGGATGGCTGCATAGGGTTGGTGAGGTATGTGGCAAGGGGCTCAGAGCTTCCATGTCCTCTACAATGCATCACTCTCCCCTCCTCCACGTGTGCTCTGAACCCATCCTTTTAGGGGTTTACTAGAGTCGGACACGACTGAGCGGCTTCACTTTCACTTTTCACTTGCATGCATTGGAGAAGGAAATGGCAGCCCACTCCAGTACTCTTGCCTGGAAAATCCCATGGACGGAGGAGCCTGGTAGGCTGCAGTCCATGGGGTCGCTAAGAGTTGGATATGACTGAGCGTCTTCATTTTCACTCTCATGCATTGGAGAAGGAAATGGCAACCCATTGCAGTGTTCTTACCTGGAGAATCCCAAGGACGGGGAGGCCTGGTGGGCTGCTGTCTATGGGGTCATACAGAGTCGGACACGACTGAAGCACCTTAGCAGCAGCAGTTTGAGTAAAATCACGATACCAGACATTTTGATGATTTTTGCTTGAATCAGTAGTATTCTGATGACCGGAAAAAATGACATTATTTCTAATATCTCATTGTCCTCCAGGTCTGTTGAGCTCTGAACTTGGATTTGGTCACTAGGGCTGCGTGGTTCTTTGTATCATCTGTCTGTCTCCTGAAGTCCTCTTTACCGTCTCCAGGAGCTGAAGCTGAAGCTATGTTTAGAGGGATATGTTAAGGAAGACAATTAATGTGGGGTCCAGGCTGATGACATCAAATACACCAAATCTGTCTCCCTGTTCACTTTGTTCTTCTGGCTCCAGAGAAATAAAACAGTCACTATGGAGTGTCGTTCTGTATACCTAAAGCAGAAAGGGAAAAGAAACACTGAAGAAACCCATTTATACATACAAAAATGGAGGTCAGTTCTTTCCAATGTTCCAGTCAAATATGGAACCTCCTACCCCTTGGGAAAGCCATGCATTAGCCAGCCCCTGGCAGAACACACCTGAGGATTCATTCTGCCAGTAACTCAGTCATACCTTCCACAAAATCTGATTGTTTACCATGTGCCAGGATGAGGGAAATATTAATAAACAAAGCTCACAGACTAACAGGGTTTCTGGGTTCCAGTTCAGAGCTTGAAAAGTGGGCAGTGGAATTCCTCGGGAGGACCACAGACTTGGGAAGAGCCCTGGGGACCGTGACCACCCCCTGACCCCATGGAGGCACACTTGAGTGGAAACATCATCCACTGCCCCAGAGGAAGCTGGAGGTGACTCCACCGTGTGGAATAACAGGCACTCCAGAGACTCTGACTGTGCGTCACACTGGGAACAACAGGCTAGTACCTTGAACACTCCCATATCAGAGATCCTGTCCCTGGCTTTGTCTTTGGTCTAAAGCTTCTTCAAGGCCTCTTTTTCTCTGGATACGGAGTCTAGATCTTCGGTTTTGGAACCAAATCTAAGTAGGTAAAACAAAGAGATTTAATGAAAAAAAAATTGATGTCAGCAAGTCTCACCATTGCTCATCTTATAAGGCAAAGGAGAGGAAGAGATGGTTTCTTTCAGACATAATTCTCAAACCACTGACATTCCATATGACATCT
>SJXQ01002861.1:150888-163038 GCA_006408695.1 Aepyceros melampus
GGAGTCCTAACTCCTGGACCCCAGAGATGTCCCTCAAAATTCTGAATCTTGTACAAATAACTTTATGATTTACTGATAGGTTTCGTATCCTGAAAGTCCCCACAGTTCCCTCATGATAAGTATTAATTAGTCTTTCCTAAAGGGCCATACCTGTATTTCAGCTTTTCCCTCTGCCGGGACTTCTCTTCCCACTACTCTCCTTCCTCTCAAAAATGCCTGATTTGACTCTATGACCCAGAATAGGGTAACGTCTTCTAGGAAGACATTGTTATCCCATGGGGGCATGCATGCTCAGTCATATCCAACTCTTCAGAACCCCCATGGACTGTAGCCCACCAGGCTTCTCTGTCCATGGGATTCTCCAGGCAGGAATACTGAAGTGGGTTGCCATATCCTCCTCCAGGGGATCCTCCCCACCCAGGGATTAAACATGAGTCTCCAGTGTCTCCTGCATTAAAGGCAGATTCTTCACCTACTGAGCCATTGGGGAAGAACTATTCAAGCCAGAAATGCCATTTTTCATCTGTCCTGCTTATCTTTTTTTCATTTACAACATATTATGCTATTTGTTTTTCTTAATATTTATTTTATTTATTTGGCTGCACCAGATCTTAGTCGCAGCACTTGGCTGGGATTTTTATAATTGCACAGATTCTTGCCTGTGGCATCTGGGATCTAGTTCCCTGACCAAGGATTGAACTGCACCCCAGGTATTGGGAGTATGAAGTCTTAGCCACTGAACCACCAAGGAAGTCTCCATCTGTCCTGCTTATGATGTCTATGAGAATAAATCCCTGATGGAGAAGTCACTCAGAGATGTCTCGTTATGTACACACAATATCAAGACCCTTTTCAATTACCTGGACTCTTGACTCTGGAACCCCAATTTCTTCAGCAAGTTGCTCTCTGGAGTCAATCCCAGGATAAGGGTTTTCTGTGAATGCGTTCTTGAGAGTTTGTAACTGAGAAGAAGTGTAGCTGGTGCGACACCGTCTGTCTCTTCCATCTGGAGTAGGGGTAGGATTGAAGGTAGAGAAACATTGGGATCAGCTTACATATTCAGATGAGGAACCCAAACATGTTCTCACCATCTAACTTGGAATCTGTTGCCACTCCTTGAGAAGGTGATTCAAGGTGGAAGGTTCTAGAAGAGTGTGTGCTCAGCTGCGTCCTACTCTCCATGGACTGTAGGGCGCCAGGCTCTTCTGTCTGTGGGATTTCCCAGGCAGGAATACTGGAGTGGGTTGCCATTTCCTCCTCCAGGGGATCATCTTGACCCAGGGATGGAACCCATGTCTTTTTGAGAAGCAGTAGTATTTGGCTGAATTGCTAGAGTCCAGCACAAATAAGCTAAGACTCAGAATATCTGGACCTTGTGGGGAGACTTTCCAGGGGCCTTATTGAACCCTTTGCTCCTGGGATGCCTTGACCAGGAAACTCTGAAGGAGGAAACATTCCTCTCCCACTCTCCTCTTACAAGGCGGAGAAAGGAAGAAGTGGTTTCTTTTAGGTGGCGCCACTCTCAAAGAGGCACTTGTGTCCCAGGAGGCTCTGGTGGGGAGCAGGGCTGGAGCAGGCTGGTTTACCTTGAATCTTCTCTTTGGGGGAGGCGTGGTCTTTGCTTGGGTCTAAGTTCTTCTTGGGTCTCTTTAGGAATCCATGCCTTGCTCTTCGATTCTGAAACCATATCTAAGAGAGGAAAAGAAACAAGAAAATTAAACATGTTTATGTTATCTCGGCTCCATTGCTGCTCTTCTCCAAAGGGAGTGATTCTGGGACTGCCCTGGCGGTCCAGTGGTTAGGACTGTCTGCTTCCACTGCAGGTGGCATGAGTTCAATCCCTGGTCAGGGAACTAAAATTCCACATGCCATGGCATGGCCCCCAAAAGGAGGGTGGACAGTGATTCTTATGAACCTTAAACTCAGCATTATCACTGATCCGGTTACATTCAGCTAAGCTTTTGATGAAGGCTTGACATTCAGCATCTTCATGACCTGGTCCCAACACAATTTGCTATAATAATATCTTTTTTAAAGATTTTTTATATGGACCATTTTAAAGTCTTATTGAATTTTTTTACAATATTGCATCTGTTGTTTACCTTCTGGGTTTTGGCCATGAGGCACGTGGGATCCTAGCTCCCCAATGAAGAGTTAAACCTGCACCCCTTCATTGGAAGGCAATGTCTTAACCACTGCACCACCAGGGAAGTCCCCTGTAATACTCTTTTCAAGTTAATAAGTGGATGCTGTAATTATTCTGCTTGTAAGATCTCTGTCAAGCCTGAATCTGCAACTTTACACCTGAGCTTCCCAGGTGGTACAGTGGTAAAGAATCTACCAGCCAATCCAGGAGACATGGGTTCCATCTCTAGGTTGGGAAGATCCCCTAGAGAAGGGAATGACAACCCACTCCAGTATTCTTGCCTGAGAAATTCCATAGAGAGAGGAGCCTGGAGGGCTACAGTCCATGGGGTTGCAAAGAGTAGGACACGACTGAGCACACACACACCAGTCTGCTGTTCCCTGGTCTACTAGAATTCATTGAAAGGAGAAGGTTCACCCTCACGTCCGCCATCGTTCCTCTGGCATCTCACCACGTCATCCGACACTTGCTGATATCTGGGACCACATCACCTCCACGGCCTACTTGGCTTTACACCCTGGATCAGCGACCACGCCATTCCTCTTTTCTGAAGGTGTATCTGCACATTTCTTGCCCACTCCTGGAAGCTCCTCCACTCTTAGCGTCCACATTTGGAAGGGAGGTTATGAGCAACATTCTTGGGAGTTCATTCGGAGGGTCAAGCAAAGCACTCCACTCAACGCCCTTATCACACAGGCTCATGACACGTGTTCAGTGAATGGTCCCCACCCCCTTTCACTTTTTATCTTTTATTTTTCATTTACTTGACCGTGCCAGGTCTTTGCGGCATGCGGAACCTAGTTCCCTGGCCCGGGATCAGCCAGGGCCCCTGCGTTGGGAACATGGATTCCTATTCACTGGACCACCAGCAAAGCCCCTCCTCTTATTCTTGAATAGAGGTTTCTCTCCAACAGCTCGCTATGAGAAGCACAAAATGCGAGACTTCCCTGGTGGTCCAGTGGCTGACACTCTGCACTTCTACTGCAGGGAGCCCAGGTGTGATCCCTGGTTGAGGAACCAAGATCCCGCATGCCAGGCAGCATGGCCAAAAACCCAATTAAAAAAGAAGCAAAAAAAAAAAAAAAGCACAAAATGCTATGAATATTCTGACAATTACATTATTGCAAACATCCTAAGTTATCTTCCTGGCAAAAAAAAAAAAAAAATCCTTGAAATGATATGCTGTCAAATGTCATGAACATTCAGGTTTAATGCATATTGACAGATCGTCCTCCAGAAACATTGTACCAATTTCAGTTAATAACTTTTGCAATTACTAAAATTTTGGGGGGAAAAAGATTTTCACTCTCCTTGAATTTTGAGGTGTGCATTCTCAAAAAATTATGCAAATGGAGTATCTCCTGCCATATCAGTAAACAAGGATGTCACATCCGTCGCCGATTCCAGCCCTCCAGGGCACTCAGAAAGGAGAAAATACTGGGAATCTAACAGCCATCAGATCCCATCCACTCCTTAGGATGACCCCAAAGGAGCCCAGGATGTGAAAAGCACAGGATATTGGTCACACAGTTGAGGTGCGTAGGAAAGGAATGATTTCAGTGAGCCCAGACTCTTGCGCCTTCTCTTACCTAGAAAAGCGCTAAATTCCTTCACTTAGGATATCTGGTTTTTTTTTTTTTAATCACAAAAATCCTTTGGATGTTCAGACTTCTCGCCCTTTGTTGCAACTTCTCGCTACATCTAGCTCGGAGTCCTAGCTACTGGGCGGCCAGGTAAGTCCCCACCCGCGCCCATTCCCACCCTGGGTTTCTGCTTCTCGTCCTGGACATCTGGAACTTGGTACCTGGACCCTAGACTCTTCGGTGTTGATTTCCACAGCAAGTCTCTGTTTGGCAGTATAGCCAGGGTAGGGGTTTTGGCCGAACGCCTGGACGAGGATCTTCAGCTGCTCTTCTGTGAACGAGGTACGGCTGCGCCTGCGCTTTGTCCACATGGTCTCTGGGAAAGAGCGTCGGAGGAGAGAAGCATTAAATGGGCCATTGTATGTATTCACGCTTCAGCTTGGAGCTTGTCTTTCATTTCCTCTTTTCATTTTGAATCCACCAGAACCCAGATGGAAAGAACCCTCGATTATAAAGGCCTTAAGTGCACAAGGGTGGTGATTCTTGAAGCTTCCTTAGCTGACCCAGAGGCCAGGACTAGGGACATAATGTCTTCTGTTTAAAAAAAAGAAGAAGAAAAAAAAAACATGAAAAACTGATGTGCCCCAATCCTACGGGTCAAGAGCAATATGGGTCAGGAAGATGCTGGTGATGTCACGACAGTGATGGACATTGGAACTCACAGAGAGCACCTGTTACAGGCATTGTTGAGCTCCTTTCAGGTTTCCTGGTTAGAATTCCTAGGTACAAATTGACTCATTTTGAAGTTCATTGCCCTCAACAAATAGGATCAGTTTCCAATTTTTTTTTTTTTTGGCCTCACTGCATAGCATGCAGGATCTTAGTTCCCTGACCAGTGCTTGAACCTGTACCCCCTGCAATGGAAGCACCGATTCTTACCTGCTGGATCACCAGGGAAAACCCCCTACAAATATTTTTTAAAACACCACGGGGTGAACACAATTCATACATTCAGTAGAACCTTCAAATAGGGAACACATGCCATGTTGCGTGATTTTAGATATGATACAGCTCATTCAAAGAGCCAAATCTGGAAAACCTGGGCTTTCATTTTGGAACGTGAATGAATTAGGCTTAGTAAACTAAATAAGATGAAAAGAAAAGTTACTGCGAATGCTAGAGGTTTATTTGGAGCTGGACTCATACAAAGAGGAAACCTAGAGATTCCCTACCCAGGGATCAAACCCAGGCATTGCAGGCAAATTCCTTACCATCTGAGCCGTCAGGGAAGCCCTATGAGAGAAAGACAAAGTCAAGAATGCTGAGGTTTGGGGCACAAACAGTTGACATTTGGTGAGCAAGGAGAACAGGAGGAGGGAGAATTTGGGTCTGAACATAAGGGTTCTGTTTGGGACATGTTGATTTTGAGATACCTATTACAGACAAGCAGGCTGCACAGAGCTGAAGTTCAGGAGACAAGTTCAGTCTCGAGAGAGAAATCTGAAAGCTACTTCGATTCCAAAAACTTACTGATCTCAGGACTTTGTGATGACCCCCATCATTTCCTTGGGTTTCCCAGGTGACGCTAATGGTAAAGAACCCGGCTGCCAATAAGAGATGTGGGTTCCATCCCTGTAGGGAGGATACTCTGGAGAAGGAAATGGCAACCCGCTCCAGTATTCTTGCCTAGAGAATCCCATGGACAGAGGAGCCTGGCGAGCTACAGCCCAGGTGGTTGCAAATAGTCGGACACGCCTGAAGCGACTTAGCACAGCACAGCACATAGTTCCTCTTCCTTCTTCCCATCAGTTTTCCCTTCCATCTCCCTCTCGAAACACTTTGTATTGTCCAGTCGTTTTCACCCTCCTCCTGTATTGTCTGGTTCTTGCGTGCCTCCATCTTTTTGAAATTCCCAATGCTCAGATGCAGAGAAAACAGCATGCTTTCATATTACATGAGGGGTCAATGTTCTCTTACCTGGCACAGTCATTTAAACGCTTGAAAAATGGGACTCCCACACCTTCTCATAAGCTCAGTATGTTTTCAGTCCAATTCCCCTCCCCCTCCCCACTAACGGAGGAGAAGAGCACAGCAGTCTGAAGCTCGAGGAACTTACTGTCTGAAGAGCTGCCTTGACGCATCTGCAAGAGAGCTCCAAAGTCTGTTTCCAGCAGAAGGCAGGTAAGCAGCACTGGCTAGGCTGGCTTTTATATGAGCAGTCTGATTGGCCCTACCCACTTACTTAAGTATAAACCCATCTAATCCAGCAAGGACTAGATAGGATCTTTTCTTCCTTTGAATGAATTATTTATTTACTTATCTTTATTTTTTGGCTGTACCCCTTGGCATGTGGGATCTTAGCTGCCCGAATGGGAGTCAGACCCATGCCCCCTGCATTTGAAGCAAGGTGCTTTAACCACTGGCCACCAGGGAAGTACCCCCCAAGATTGAATTATTTATACCAACATCTACACCTGAACAAGTGAATGTTTGAGTAGTATTGCACTTACTCATCTTTTGCCCCCAATGTTTGTTATGTACATATTATTCACTTTGAAATTGCTTTTTCATATTCTTCACTTATATTTTGAAGTGGTAGCCTTTTTTTATTTAATTAATAACTAGCAGCAGGATTGAAGTGAGGTAAAGTCACTAAGTTGTATCTGACTCTGCACTGGAGTGGGTTGCTATTTCCTTCTCCAGGGATCTTCTCGACCCAGGGATTGGACCCAGGGGTTGAACCCAGGTCTCTCTCCCACATTGTAGGCAACGCTTTATCATCTGAGCCACTAGGGAAGTCAAGCAGCAGGGTTAGGGTGAGGCAAATGAGGTTCTCATCTCTGGGGAGCAATATTTAAGGGGAGGATGCTAGATTTGTTCTGTCGTCAAGACAAATGATATTTGGATGCAGTACTTAAAAAATGAAAATTAATTGCAAAAAGTCCATGCTTTCAAAATGTAAGAATTGTAGATAAGGACTTCCCTGGAGGCCTAGTGGTTAAGACCTCACCTTGCAGAGCAGAGGGCACGAGTTCCAGCCCTGATCAGGAAACTAAGATCCCATGTGACACTGGGCGTAGCAAAAAACCAAACTGTAAATAAAAACAGGATCCTATCCAGTACTGTCAGGAGCTATGCGTCTGAGGGCACATGTGCTGTGACTAAAAGGAGCTCTCCTTCGCAATTTCTTCTGAAGGTCATTGGTCAGTTCTGAGGGAAGCTGAGAAGTCCTTTTAATTTTTTATGGTTGTCATCCACAGTAGTGCAAAATGGAGAAAGTGTTATTACTCATGTATGTTTGTGCGATTCAGGAGGAGTCAGAGCATCAGGTGACACCACTGAGGAGGACCAGGGCTGTAAGCAGCGCATTTGGGAACCCTCCCACACTGTTGGTGGGACTGTAAGCTGGCACAGCCCCTGTGGAAACAGTATGGAGTTTCCTTAAAAACTAAAACTAGACTTTCCATTGCTGTTGCTCGGTCGCTCAGCTGTGTGTGACTCTGTGTGACCCCATGGACTGTAGCACACCAGGCTTCCCTGTCCATCACTATCTCCTGGAGTTTGCTCAGACTCATATCCATTGAGTCAATGATGCCATCCAACTATCTCATCCTTTGTCGCCCCCCTTCTCCTCCTGTTCTCGATCTTTCCCAGCATCAGGGTCTTTTCCAATGAGTGGCCACGGTATTGGAACTTCAGCTTTACCATCAATACTTCCAATGAATATTCAGTTGATTTCCTTCAGGATTGACTGGTTTGATCTCCTTTCAGTCCAAGGGATTCTCAAGAGTCTCCTCCAGCAACACAGTTTGAAAGCATCAATTCTTTGGCACTCAGCTTTCTTTATGGTCTACCTCTCACATTTATGCATGATTACTGGAAAAACCGTCGCTTTGACTATGCAGACCTGTGTCAGCAAAGAGATGTCTTTGCTTTTGAATATCCTGTCTAGGTTTGTCATAGTGTCTTTTCCAAGGTGCAAGAGTCTCTTAATTTCATGGCTGCAGTCATCATGAAATTAAGTTACCTTATGACCCAGCAATCCCATTCCTGGGCATATACGCAGAGAAAGTCATAATTCAAAAAATACATGCACCCCAATGTTCATAGCAGCACTGTTTACAATAGCCAGGAATTCTTTCCTGGTTCTCAGATCTCCCCTTATTGGCTGATAAACCTAAGTTATGTTGGATGGCACTAAACTCCTCTCTGGAAGGGTAGATTATCCCTGAAACTTAGTTTCAAGAAGAGGTACCTGCTGCTGCTGCTAAGTCACATCAGTCGTGTCCGACTCTGTGCGACCCCATAGACGGCAGCCCACCAGGCTCCCCTGTCCCTGGGATTCTCCAGGCAAGAACACTGGAGTGGGTTGCCATTTCCTTCTCCAATGCATGAAAGTGAAAAGTGAAAGTGAAGTCGCTCAGTCGTGTCCGACTCTTAGCGACCCCATGGACTGCAGCCCACCAGCTCCTCCGTCCATGGGATTCTCCAGGCAAGAGTACTGGAGTGGGGTGCCATTGCCTTCTCCCAGAGGTACCTGGGTTACGCTAAATTGAAAGACTGGGAAGCCTTGCTGGAAAGTCTCCCTAACTCAAAATCTAATTTCTTGCCTCATTTTTAAAAAAACACTAACTCTATTTATTTATTTATTTTTGGCTGCACTGGGTCTTCGCTGCTGGGAGGGCTTTTCTCCAGTTGCCATGAGTGGGGCCACTCTCCGGCTGTGGTGTCCAGGCTTCTTTCTTACAGAGCGCAGGCTCTAGGCGTGCAGGCTTCCGTAGCACGTGGAGAGGCGTGTGGACTCTAGAGCACAGCCTCAGTCGCTGTGGCTCCCAGGCTCAGTGGCTCCACAGCATGTCGGATCTTCCAGGTCAGGGAGCAAACCTCTGTCTCCTGCACTGGCGGGTGAATTCTTTCCCACTGAGGCACCAAAGAAGCCCTCAACACCTCTTTAAGCCTCTTCTAGGGTTTGTCAAGGATAAATACACATCTTTAAAGTCTTTCCCACAAATAAGAAAGCTTTAGTCATCTGAGCAAGCAGATTTAACTCACTCCAACTGTTCTTTATAAACTAGTAAGTTTACATTGTAATACCTGATTCACACCCAACTGTCAAAGCCATGAGGTCTCTAGTTTTGCCTGTTTATATGTCTGTGCACACACTATACCTTTGATAAAAGTCTCTACCTCTAGATAAGCTTTATCAAAATTAAATTTAGAGAAGAGCTCTATTTAATTGACTTAAAAGGTCAGTGCTTAAAATTAAATATTTTTTAAATGTGAAAGAAGCTAGCTAGAATGAATTTCAGGTTCATGTGATCTAAGAAAAGTCCCATTTTTTTCTTTCTTTCCTGTTTTTTTGGGCTGTGTGGGCTCTTTGCTGCCTTGCGGGCTCCTCTAGCTGACGCGTGAGGTCTTAGCTGCCCTGTGGTATGTGGGCTCCTCGATCCCCCAGCAGTGACGGAACCTGCTTCCCCTGCATTGGAAGTCCCTTGGCATAGGATGTAAAGCAAGTGTGTTTCCAGTGCATGGAGCAGGAAACTGAGGTGGAACAAAGCAGAAAGCAGTAAAAGATCCTGAGGACTTTTGAGACCATGGGGCCAGTGCAGTCAGATTTTTTGTAGAGAAGGCATCCCCTTATGTTGCATATTACTTCCATTGTGTATCACTTTTCTGTTGCTGTGTAAATGTTTTCATACAGTTCAGTTCAGTTCAGTCGCGCAGTCGTGTCCGACTCTTTGCGACCCCATGAATCGCAGCACGCCAGGCCTCCCTGTCCATCACCAACTCCTGGAGTTCACTCAGACTCACGTCCATTGAGTCCATGATGCCATCCAGCCATCTCATCCTCGGTCGTCCCCTTCTCCTCCTGCCCCCAATCCCTCCCAGCATCAGCGTCTTTTCCAATGAGTCAACTCTTCGCATAAGGTGGCCAAAGTACTAGAGCTTCAGCTTTAGCATCATTCCTTCCAAAGAAATCCCAGGGTTGATCTCCTTCAGAATGGACTGGTTGGATCTCCTTGCAGTCCAAGGGACTCTCAAGAGTCTTCTCCAACACCACAGTTCAAAAGCATCAATTCTTCTGCGCTCAGCCTTCTTCACAGTCCAACTCTCACATCCATACATGACCACAGGAAAAACCATAGCCTTGACTAGACGGACATGTGTGGCTTAAAACAATGCACACCAATCATTTCACACTTTTAGTGGACCAGGAGTTTGGTCATGGCTTAGCTGAGTTGTCTGCTTCAAGGTCCTACAAGATTGTGCTCAAGTTGTCAGTGAGGACCAAAGTCTCAATGAAGACTGGATTGAGAAACAAGACACTTCAAAACTCATTCGGGTTATGGCTAGAATTTATTTTCTTGTGGTTGTAAGACTGAAGGCTTTGGCTTCTTGCTGTCTGTTGGTGAAAGTCACCCTCGGCTTCTACAAGCTGCCTGAGCTTTCTTATCTTGTGAGCCTGCCAACGGTCACTTGCTTCATCAAGCCTGCGAAGGAGAGACAGAATCAGAAAGACAGGTCTAACCCTGTACACATAATCACACATATCCCACGACTTTTGGTGTATTCTGTATGTCTAGAAGCAAGTTACAGATGTGGCCCCAAATTGAGGACAGAGGTCATACAAAGGCTAGAACATCAAGAGGCAAGGATGTTGAGGCCCACACTGGTTATATACATACATCTATCTGTATAGATATCTATATAGATATAGATAAATTTGTGTGTGTAATGATTTAAATGGACTGCAAGGAGATCCAACCAGTCCATTCTGAAGGAAATCAGCCATGGGTGTTCTTTGGAAGGAATGATGCTAAAGCTGAAACTCCAGTACTTTGGCCACCTCATGCGAAGAGCTGACTCATTAGAAAAGACCCTGATGCTGGGAGGGATTGGGGGCAGGAGGAGAACGGGAATACAGAGGATGACATGGCTGGATGACATCACGGACTCGATGGATGTGAGTCTGAGTGAACTCCAAGAGATGGTGATGGACAGGGAGGCCTGGCCTGCTGTGATTCATGGCGTTGCAAGGAGTCGGACACGACTGAGCGACTGAACTGAACTGAACTGAATGCTTTAAAAATTACAGGAAATTAAAAAAATTCTTTTATTTCTTTTTGACCACACTGGGTCTTCCCTGCTGCGTGTGCTTTCCTCCTGTTGTGGGGAGCGGGGGCTAGCCTTCATTGCAGTATACGGCTTCTCCTATGGTGGTGCTCAGGTTCAGTAGTTGTGGCACACGGGTTAGTTGACCTGCAGCATGTGGGATCTTCCTGGACAAGGGGTTGAACCCATGTCCCCGAGTTGGCAAGCAGATTCTTAACCATTGAACCATCAGTGAAGTCCAGGACATTTTTAAGAACAGCACAGAGAAAGTCCATAGAGCCTTGATGGAGATTTATCCACTAACATTCTGTCACATTTGCTGCAGCATTCTCATTCTCTCTTTCCTCCCATTATCCATCAATTAATATTTGCCTAAACCATTCGAGAACATTACACTTACTGTCTCTTCTTAAATATTTGTCTGTAAATTTGGGGGGGGGGGAGGTTAGTTGACCTGCAGCATGTGGGATCTTCCTGGACAAGGGGTTGAACCCATGTCCCCGAGTTGGCAAGCAGATTCTTAACCATTGAACCATCAGTGAAGTCCAGGACATTTTTAAGAACAGCACAGAGAAAGTCCATAGAGCCTTGATGGAGATTTATCCACTAACATTCTGTCACATTTGCTGCAGCATTCTCATTCTCTCTTTCCTCCCATTATCCATCAATTAATATTTGCCTAAACCATTCGAGAACATTACACTTACTGTCTCTTCTTAAATATTTGTCTGTAAATTTTGGGGGGGGGGGCAAAACATTATCTCACACAGCCAGAGGGAAATTTCCAATATCAGGGAATTTAACATTAAATCAATAGATAATATGGCTCATGTTACATTCATCATATATAGTCCATCATATGCAGTGGTGTTGTTGCTGTTCAGTTGCTAAGTCGTGTCTGACTCTGTGACTCCATGGACTGCAGCACGCCGGGTTCCCCTGTCCCCCACTATCTCCCAGAGTTTTCTCAAATTCAGGTTGAGTCAGTGATGCCATCTATCAAATGTAATATCATCTATCAAACAATGGATCAGTACCAGATTTGATCTGGTTAGGCAGAAGTTTGTTTTCTTTGGGGATTTAAATTTGGGGATTTAAGTATGGTCTTAGGTAATATGAGTGCCAAATTGAGAAGGGGTGGGATATGATTGCTTGTTTTCTGTGTAAACTGGACTGGGTTATGCTACTCAGTTATTGGATCCAGTACTAATCTAGGTGTTGCTGTGAAGGTATTTTGTTGATGTGCTCAGCATCTGCAATCAGTTCAGTTCAGTTCAGTCCAGTCGCTCAGTCGTGTCCGACTCTTTG